>RJWH01002641.1:0-212718 GCA_004363575.1 Solenodon paradoxus
CTTACCCTCAGAGGGGCCTTCTCTCCTGAGGCAGTGGGCGCGTCTTCTAACCTCAGGGCAGCTGGTGATGGGGATGCTGGGCCCTGGGGGGTGGGGAAGGGATGGGATCTCTTCTCTACCAGGAGGCCCAGGAGTTCCGGTACCTAGAAATACCTGCCATGGCTTGGCCACCCGGGTGCTGGTGAGAGGCTTCCTGACCCCAGCCCGCCCCACTTCTCCTCTGCAGTGTCCTCAGAGCTCCTCTCCGTTGCAGCCCAGACACTGTTGAGCTCGGACACCAAGGCTCCAGGGAGCGGCTCCTGTGGCACAGAACGTCTGCATTCGGTTGGGGGACCCGGCTCAGCCCGGCCTCGAGCCTTCTCCCACAGTGGGGTACACAGCCTGGATGGCGGGGAAGTAGACAGTCAGGCGCTGCAGGAGCTGACTCAGGTCTGGGGTGCAGGCCACAGAGTGTTGGGGGTGGACAGGGTAGACTGCCACAGGTGACCCCCCTGCTGAGCCCTCCCTACCCCTACCTTGCAGATGGTGTCTGGCCCCACATCCTACTCTGGCCCCAAGCCTCCCACCCAGTATGGGGTTCCAGCCCCTTTCGCAGCCCCCGGTGAGGGAGGTGCCCTGGCTGTCAGTGGGCGACCCCCACTGCTGCCCACCCGGGCCTCCCGTTCCCAGCGTGCAGCCAGCGAGGACATGACCAGTGATGAGGAACGCATGGTCATCTGCGAGGAGGAAGGGGATGATGACGTCATTGGTGAGCCCTCGTGGGGCCCAGGATCGTGCCCAGGGAGCAGCGGGCTATGGTTTGGAGGCTGGGCAGATTTGACCCACCCTCCAGCTCCTTTCCTCTTGCTGGTGGTTTGTGAGAACAGGCACCGTTCACTGTCATGGTATCCAGTCAATGTAGCGCTGCCCACGAGAAGTCCTTCCCGGTCAGATAGGAAAATGGGGGGACACGGGCACGGCCAGGGCACTAGGCAGTGTTAGGTGCTCTTACCCAAAGGCCTTTAGGCTCCTGGTGGGCAAGCAGGCTGAGGAATAGCTTTCCTGGACCATATCCCCTGCAGGTCTGGGGCAGAGCTGAGGCTCCAGATTGTTCTCGCCCCTATGATGATGGTATTCCCTTCCTTTCAGCTGACGATGGCTTCAGCACCGCTGACATTGACCTCAAGTGTAAGGAGCGGGTGACCGACAGCGAGAGTGGAGACAGCTCTGGAGAAGACCCAGAGGGCAGCAAGGTGAGAGGCTTGGGTTTGTTGAGTCCGGTCACTCCAGGAGCACTGTCTGTCCTGTGCCTCGGAGATTGAAGCCCAGAGGAAGCAAGCTGCTTGCCCATAGGGATTGGGTCCCAGTGGGGATGAACCTGGGCCCTCCGCTGGCCCGGGTGCAGTCTCGGCTGGCCTGGCTGTTAGGTAGGAGGATGCGGGAGGGCAGGGTGTAGGTGTTTAGGTTCCTTCACGTGGTCCTATCTCCCTTTTCCCACCCAGGGCTTTGGCCGGAAGGTGTTCTCACCTGTGATCCGTTCCTCCTTTACCCACTGCCGTCCTTCGCTGGACCCTGAACCTCCCGGGCCCCCGGACCCATCTACAGCCTTTGGCAAAGGCTATGGTCCCACCCCATCCTCCTCTGCACCTGCCGCCCCCTCGGCCTCAGCAGCCACCTCCTTCTCACTGGGCTCGGGAACCTTCAAGGCCCAGGAGTCAGGTCAGGGCAGCACAGCAGGTCCTTTGCGGCCCCCACCTCCGGGGCCTGGGGGTCCAGCCACACCTTCCAAGGCCACACGGTTCCTCCCAATGGATCCAGCCACTTTCCGGCGCAAGAGACCTGAGAGTGTGGGGGCCCTGGAGCCACCGGGCCCCTCAGTCATTGCGGCACCTCCAGGCGGGGGAACAAGTGTCCTGCAGACACTGGTCTTGTCCCCGAACAAGGAGGAACGAGAGGCCAGTGGATCCCGTGTGCCCTCAGCCCCAGCCCCATCGCTGGCCTATGGGGCTCCTGCAGCCCCCTTGTCCCGCCCAGCCGCCACCATGGTCACCAACGTGGTGCGACCTGTCAGCAGCACTCCTGTGCCCATCGCCTCTAAGCCTTTCCCCACCTCTGGCCGGGCAGAGGCGTCTCCAAATGACACGGCAGGTGCCAGGACTGAGGCGGTTGCTGGGTCTCGGGCACCTGGGGGCTCCCCACTGGGCGTCAGCCTAGTATATTCGGACAAGAAATCAGCAGCAGCCGCAACCTCGCCAGCCCCACATCTGGTGGCTGGACCCCTGCTGGGCACTGTGGGGAAGGCACCTGCCACAGTCACCAACCTACTGGTGGGCACCCCAGGCTATGGGGCCCCAGCACCTTCTGCTGTCCAGTTTATTGCCCAGGGGGCCCCTGGCAGTGGGGCCACTGTGGGCTCAGGAGCAGCTGCTGGCAGTGGTCCCAATGGGCCGGTGCCCCTGGGCATCCTGCAGCCAGGTGCGCTGGGCAAGACTGGGGGAATCACCCAGGTGCAGTACATCCTGCCCACGCTGCCCCAGCAGCTTCAAGTGGCTCCTGCCCCAGCACCAGCCCCTGGGACCAAGGCAGCGGCTCCTGGTGGCCCTGCACCCACCACCAGCATCCGGTTCACCCTCCCGCCGGGCACCTCCACCAATGGCAAAGTCCTGGCTGCCACCGCACCCACTCCTGGCATCCCCATCCTGCAGTCAGTGCCCTCCGCCCCACCCCCCAAAGGTGAGGCTGGTCCGGGCAGCACAGAGAAAGGGGGCCAGGGCCTTGTTGTCTCCCCATAACTCTTCTTTCCTCTCTACTTGCAGCCCAATCAGTTTCTCCTGTGCAGGCTCCGCCCCCGGGTGGCTCTGCTCAGCTGCTCCCTGGGAAGGTGCTGGTACCCTTGGCAGCCCCTAGCATGTCAGTTCGGGGTGGAGGGGCCGGCCAGCCACTGCCTCTGATGAGCCCGCCTTTCTCTGTACCTGTGCAGAACGGTGCCCAGCCGCCCAGCAAGGTGAGGACACTGTCCCCACCTGTCCCTTGCTCCCCTCCCGGATCTAGACCTGTGTCCCGAGGTTCCTGTGTCTGCCCTTCTTTGAGTTTCTCCTCGTCTTCTCGCTTTTGTCTGTCTCTCTGGATCTCTATCTTGCCATCTTGTTTAGTGTCTTTGTTTGCTTTTTCAAGTCTGTCTTCAGCATTGCGCCTCACATCTTCTCCCTGGTTCCTTGTTTCCCAGCTCTTGCCGTCTTCATTCTCTGTCTGTCTCTCATCTCCATCCTGAGTTTGTGTTCCCTGTCTTTGATTAGACCTGCCTTCCTAGGGCTTGGTCCCCTCCTGTCCCCGCTCTGGTTCCCAGCTTACTTCAGCCTGCGGTTACTCATACCCGCAGATCATCCAGCTGACTCCTGTGCCCGTGAGCACACCCAGCAGCCTGGTACCGCCTCTCAGTCCAGCCACGCTCCCCGGACCCACCTCACAACCTCAGAAGGTCCTGCTGCCCTCCTCTACCAGGTAGCGCCAGTGGAGCCCCGACCTGAAGAGCAGCCCAGGGTCAGGGAGGATGGGGCTGGGTCACCTCACTGTTCCTGTTTCATCTCCTCTCGGCAGGATCACCTATGTGCAGTCAGCAGGCGGGCACGCACTGCCCCTGGGCACTAGCCCTGCGTCCAGCCAGGCTGGAGCTGTCACCTCATATGGGCCCACCAGCTCTGTAGCCTTAGGCTTCACTTCCCTGGGGCCCAGCGGCCCTGCCTTCGTGCAGCCCCTGCTTTCAGGTGAGGGCAACAGAGCTGGGGACCTGGGGGTGCGGGGGCAGCTCAGGCCTAACTAGGGCCCCTACCTCTCCTGCTTCCCTCTCTGCAGGCCAAGCCCCACTGTTGGCTCCTGGCCAGGTGGGCGTGTCGCCAGTGCCCAGTCCCCAGCTGCCTCCCACCTGCACAGCCCCTGGAGGTCCTGTCATCACTGCGTTTTACCCTGGCAGCCCTGCACCCACCTCCTCGGCACCCCTGGCCCCACCGTCCCAGGCGCCCCAAGGTCTGGTCTACACTGTGGCCACCAGTACCACCCCACCTGCTGCTACCATCCTGCCCAAGGGCCCGCCAGCCCCTGCCACTGCCACCCTGGCCCCCACCAGCCCTTTCCCTAGTGCCACAGGTGGGTGTCGGGCTGCCTCAGGGTGGGATGAGTTGGGGGACCTGTGGGATGAGCTCCAATCAGTTCTGACTCAGCAAGTGCTCTCCTCCCCACCAGCAGGCTCCATGACCTACAGCTTAGTGACCCCCAAGGCCCAGCGGCCCACCCCTAAGCCCCCCCAGAAGGTGAAGGCAGCCATCGCCAGCATTCCTGTGGGCTCCTTTGAGGCAGGTGCCCCTGGGCGACCTGGCCCTGCACCCCGCCAGCCCTTGGAGCCTGGCCCAGCCCGTGAACCCCCTACGCCGGAGTCTGAGCTGGAGGGGCAGCCTGCAACACCGGGCCCTCCACCCGCTCCAGAAACCTGGGCTCCCACAGCCCGGAGTAGCTCCCCACCTCTGCCTGCTGAGGAGCGGGTCAGCACCAAGGGCCCTGAGACCATGGTGAGTGTCAGCAGGCCTGGGGGTTCCCTTCCCTGCTTGAATCTGCCCCTCGCTTCCCTGTGTGTCCCACCCCTCTTCTCTCCATACCTTTCCAACCGTGCTCTACTGGGACCTTCTGTCTCTGTCCCATAGGCTTGTCCCCATCACTGGACTTTCTCCCAGGCTCTGCATCCCGGGTGTTCTCAACAGCCATCTCTTTGTGCTGCTCGGTTTGCCCTAGAGTCTGAACCCTGTGTCCTCCATCTCCCTGCCCCTCCCCAGGCCAGCAAATTCCCCAGCTCATCCTCAGACTGGCGTGTCCCTGGGCTGGGCCTGGAGAGCCGTGGGGAGCCTCCCACCCCTCCCAGCCCAGCCCCGGCTCCAACCCCAGCCCCTGGTAGCAGCACTGGTGGTGGCAACAGCAGCAGCAGCAGCAGCAGCAGCAGCAGCAGCAGCAGCAGCAGCAGCAGCAGCAGCAGCAGCAGCAGCAGCAGTGAGGGCAGCAGTGGGAGGGCAGCTGGGGACACGCCCGAGCGCAAGGAGGCCACCAGTACTGGCAAGAAGGTGAAGGTGCGGCCCCCGCCCCTGAAGAAGACCTTTGACTCTGTGGACAAGTGAGCATGGGCCCTGGGGGGTCTCGGTAGAGTGGGGGGTTGCTGGGAGAGGGGGCAGCTGCAGGCCTGGATGGGGGAGGTGACCCTGCCGGCTCTCCAGCAGGGTCCTGTCGGAGGTGGACTTCGAAGAGCGCTTTGCTGAGCTGCCTGAGTTCCGGCCTGAGGAGGTGCTGCCCTCACCCACGCTGCAGTCTTTGGCCACCTCACCCCGTGCCATTCTGGGCTCCTACCGCAAGAAGCGGAAGAACTCCACCGGTAGGGAGGGAGCGCCGGCGCCCGGGGAAGGTGGGGGTACATGGGGCGCCTCCACCAAGCCTGCTTCTGCTTGACCAGACCTGGACTCGGCCCCGGAGGACCCCACCTCGCCCAAGCGCAAGATTAGGAGACGCTCCAGCTGCAGCTCAGAGCCCAACACCCCCAAAAGTGCCAAGTGCGAGGGGGACATCTTTACCTTTGACCGAACGGGTACGTGTGCCATGGTGGGCGGAGCTTTGGGAGACCCAGGGCCTGCAAGGGGCTGAGGTCTTAGGAGCAGGGCTAGCGGTGGCAGAGGGCGTGTCACTGGAGGAAGGACAGCCGGTCACAGCTGGGCTCTGGGGTCCAGTAGGGCCCTGGGTACTGCGGTACCTCTGGTGGGTTCCCTCTCTGAACTCCCCTGGGAAACAGAATTCAGTGAGGGCTGGGCAGACAAAGTGCCAGGGGCTCAGGGTGCTCAGGGGGCTCAGGGGGCTCGGGCTCAGGGGCTCGGGGAGCTCAGGGGGCTCGGGCTGAGGGGGCTCAGGGGCTGAGGGGCTGCTCCCTGGGCTCCCCCAGGCACAGAAGCCGAGGACGTGCTCGGGGAGCTGGAATACGAAAAGGTGCCGTACTCGTCACTGCGGCGCACCCTGGACCAGCGCCGGGCGCTGGTCATGCAGCTCTTCCAGGACCATGGCTTCTTCCCATCAGGTGAGCATATCCTGGAGTGTTAGGGGGCGCTGGGAGGGGATCTGCCCGCTCACTCCGCCCTCCCCTCTGTCCCCAGCCCAGGCCACAGCAGCCTTCCAGGCCCGCTATGCGGACATCTTCCCCTCCAAGGTGTGTCTGCAGCTGAAGATCCGTGAGGTGCGCCAGAAGATCATGCAGGCGGCCACGCCCACAGAGCAGCCCCCTGGAACCGAGGCCCCCCTTCCCGGGCCACCCCCTGCCGGCACTGCTGCCGCCTCTGTCCCCACTCCCAGCGCTGCTGGGGGCCCTGACCCCACCTCACCTGGCTCGGACTCTGGCACAGCCCCAGCTGCCCCGCCGCTGCCTCCACCTCCAGAGCCGGGGCCGGGACAGCCTGGCTGGGAGGGCCCTCCCCAGCCTTCTCCCCCACCCTCTGGCCCTTCCACAACTGCCACAGGCAGGTGAGGGGCTCCTGAGACCATCCAGGACCCGTAGTACCCCCCTCAGGACATGGACAGTGTGTAGGTGGCAGGAATGGGGGGCAGGATAGTTACCTCCTCCCCAATAAAGCCATTTCGTCCTTTCCAGTTTGGGGCGGAATGAGACCTGCCTCTTCTCTCTCCCCCTCCCCCCTCAGCTCTCTCCCTGTGATGGGGGGCAGCCGAGGGGAAGCAGGGGCACTCTCCCTCTACCGAGCCCCTGTATATAACCTGGAGTGTGTTACCTTCAGATCTTTTCACTTGTACTTTATGCAAAATGGCTCGTGAGGGCTGCAAGCTGGAGAGCAGTGCGGGCCGTGGGCCACAGGGAGTTGCCTGTGGAGGAGGGGGAGTTCATATACCCCTTTTTTCCCCAGAGGGGCTGGACTCAGGTTAGTTTGGGGGTGGGGGCTCCTGCACTTTGCCACAGGCATGGGGAGGGTTGTCTCTCCACCCGCTCTGCCCACACAACTTGGGTTGTACTTTCTAAGAAGGTGATTCCCCACCCTTGTCCCATCCCCAGAACAAAACATGTTGATCATGTGCAATATTTCTTACTGTGCCGAGAAGCCGCAATGACTGAGATTAAAGCTGTTTAACACACCCGTGTGCTGCCCACTCTGGAGGGAGAAGGGGTGGTGGTGGTAGCAGCCCTGTCACCAGATGACCATGGTGCTACACACATTTCAGGACCTGCCGTCGCCGTCTCGGTGTGGACCAGATGGTGCCTCTCCAGCCCTGGTGCCCAGGGTCCTGATGCCTACTCTGCTGCTGAGCTCTCCAGCACTCACCGGGGCCGGAGGTGTTAGTTGTTAGAGCCCTGCTCAGCCTTCAAGTTGTAGTTCGACCTGAGAGTGCCCCCTGCAGGGGACACTGGGCGGGGTGGCCACTGTACCCACTGTCCTCTGCACAGCCCCTGCTGCCCCCTTGTGGCCTGAGCCGGCACTGCAGCCAAGCCCTGAGGCGCCTCCTGGGTTACTCCACACGGGGAGACAGACCCCTGTACTCTGGAGGGATGACGGGGTGGTGTCGCCTCCTCCGGAGAAGTGACATCTAACTTAGAACCAGAGCACCAGAAGTTTCAGGCAGGGGAGAAGCGTGTGTAAAGATGAGCGTAGGGTTAGGTGGGCTTTGTTTTGTCCCTCTTGCTTGACTGACACTACAGGGCAGTGGTGGCAGGCTGGCCGCACCCGGTGCTGCTGGCGGTGCTCCTGCTGTTGTGAGATGCGCCTGCCTCTGGAGCCAGGGCCTGAGGGATGGTGCTGCCTGCCTTGGCAGAAACCACCTGCCAGAGCCATAGGGTCAGATCAGGGTTGTCTATTCCGCTTTCTCCCATAGAGCTCTCCAGGACGGGGGGAAGCAGCGACCATCTCCCTCCACAGAGGCCCTGGAGCGTGTCACCTTGGCCAGGAAACAAAACAGGAGACTGAAGAGTGAGCATTTAATGTTGTAGGAAGGTGGATGCTAGGGTGTGGGCTCTGGCAGGGGGACGCCCTGGCCCTGGTCTTGGGCCAGCAGACGCACAAGCAGGGAGTGCAGGGCCCGGCAGACAGGTGTGTAGCCCAGGCGGCTCAGGTGCAGGTAATCGTACATGTCGTGGTGGCTTATGGTGCCATCTGAGTGCACAAAGCCAGGGTCAGCATCCAGGAAGTGGGCCCGCGGGTGGCCAGCCAGGGCTGCGCGTACCAGCTCGTTCACCTGCCGGTTTTTCTCACGAAGTGCGTTGGGGTGCTGGCCTCGCGGAAGCAGACCCTACGGAAGGGCATCAAGAATTGTGCCATGTCCTGCCAGCATTGGGATGTCCTACTCTCTGCACCAAACTTCTCCACCCTGCCAGGAAGCTCCCCGCTGCAGAATATGCCAGGGATGGAAAGGGGCGAGGACAGAAAGGGAGTTCCTGGCACTATGTCCAAGACCCTTACGGGGGCCAGCCTCTTTCCCATTACCACTCAAAAACATCGATGTCGTGGCGAAGGGTCAGTCCCTCCTGCAGAGGAAATGTCCCAGCTACAAGTGATACTGGATTCACCCTGAGAACCCTTGGCTATTTTAAGTGTTTGGAGCTTTTCAACACCCACAGCATCTCAGCAGTCTCTTGGGAAAAGGGGGCTAACTGGTCCCAGAACTCGCCCTTAACTACAGCTGCTCTGATGGGTGTAGCAAGCTTCCAGGGGAGAGTTTGCTGTTCCAACCTTCCTAGAGCAGAGGGGATGCAAGACCACTGCCATTCTCCCTTCCTTGTCCTCCCACCCTCTCACCAGCACCACAACTCGGGCCTGGGGCTGCCGCTGGTTCACCAGTTGCACAATGGCCCTAATGCCGCCGGTCACTTGCTCTGCCGTGTGTCCATGGTTGTTGGTACCCACCCAGACCACCACGATCTGTGGAGAGACGTGAAGCAGTGGGCAGGTAAAGGGCGTCTTCGCTCACGCCCCAAGCCCTCCTCACCTTGGGTCGGATGTGTTCCAGCTCCCCGTTTTCCAGGCGCCACAGCACGTGCTGCGTGCTGTCCCCACCAATGCCAAAATTCAGTGCGTGCAGAGGAGAAAAGAGCTCCCGCCAGAGCTGTGGGCAAGAAATGGCGTGGGCACAGGGGCATCACCAGTATGACCCGTCCGCCGCTGTTCAGGTGGGAGCTGAATGTCATTACGAAGAGCCTTGCTTCATGGAAGCTGCCTGGTTAAATCTCACCCTGAGCACCAATGGGCTCCAACCTCACTTCATGCAAACCCAGTACAGTCTCCCAACACCCCACAGAGACTCACTACTAGCCATGAACCTCACTTTGGGGAAAGCCATTAAGGCTTAACGTGGATTAGTGGAAAGGTATAGCTGAGCGCCCTTTGTGGAGAGTTACTACAGCTGACCTTCCCTTCATGGAAATGACTAGAGCTTTGTGAGAACCCCTTCAAGCTGTGCACCACTTAAAGCAAACAAAGGCAGTCTCCTTTCAGGAAAGCCGCCTAGTCTCAATATATACAAACCCAAAGCAACAGAGCGGGGGTGGGGGTGGGGGTGGGGGTGGGGGTGGGGGCACCTTACAAGGAATGATTCTCGGCGTCCCGCGCTAACGGGTTATTTGGGTATATTACCCTGTACCCAGTTGGCCCTGAGCTCTGGTCCAGGCGTGTCAGTGGGGGCACAGGCCTGGGTGGGGCAGGAGGAAGGGGACGGGACTCACCTCGCACTGGTGCATTAGCTGGACTAACGAGTCCCCGATGAAGACGACTTCGGGTTCCTTATCTTTGCTGTCGGCCACAAACCGATGGTGCTGCAGACACGTATATAGGGGGAGTCAATGGAACGCGTGCTCTTGGGCCCGCCCCGCTTCCTTACGCAGCACCACCCCAACTGCCCCCCGTTTCCCAATCAGGTAGTGAGGGCGGCGCGAACCAGCTGCTCTCCCGAGGACCCCCCACCCGGATTCCCCGGTCTCGGCGGCGAGGTGGCTCACCAGGGACATCCAGCGACCGTCGCCCTGCACGTCCTGCATCGGCGTGGGCTTGCTGGCTGGGTTCTCCCCTTCGCTCATCTTGGCGCCGCAGCTCCCGCAGGATGAGCGGGCGAGAGAGAGAGCTCCGCCGGGGAGAGTCACCGGAGGTGGCTCTGCCACGCCCACCTCTACCCCTCCGGGCAACAATGGACGGTCCCGACGCCCGCACGCCGGGAGAACGAAGGCCGGTGCAGGCGCCGCCTCTTCTCCCGGGGCGGAAGCCTTCACTTAGGAGGGAGCGGAATTGGGAACCTTTGCTTCCCCCGCGGCGGCCGTGCAGTGGGCTCGTCCTCCGCTTCCCGCCCCGGCCCCTGACTCTCGGGCTGCGGCGGCCGGGACACCCGGGCACTGGGGGGTTGGGGGACGAGGGAGAAACCACCCCACTGGCGTCACGGGGAGGGGCGAACTACCTGAAAGGCCGAGAGTGGGCGCGGAAAAACTGGGCTCTCCCTTGGGGGAATAAACCATTCGGTGGAGGGTGAGAAAAGTGTGGAAGGGACTATTCGGGAGAGCGAGTGCGTGTCCCATTCACGTGGTGGGGGGGGAGGGGAGAGAGTGGACGAGTCCATTCTTGGCTCTCTTGAAGGGATGGCCCCTACACACCTGGTTAGAAGAGGACGCTTCCATTTTCTGGGGGCGGGGGGGGAAAGAAAGGGAAGAAGGCAAAATGTGAAAATTAGAGGTTCAGTTGTGAGGAGACAGTTTACGACAGCTCCAGTACTTTAATGAGACTAGCTGCTCGTGGCCCGCCCCTGCTCGAAATCACCAGGTTTTGTAGCATAAAATCTAAACGACATATCTTTGCATTACAAACATCTCAGGCCCTGCAAGGAGGGTAGAAGGTGCAGAAAGAAAGGAAATTAGAGATGCTGCAAGGCCCAAGTCCAGCCTGGCGCCCCTCCCGAGAGCTCATCTTGCAGATCTGTGGCCTCTGCTCCTCTCCCTAAACCACTGGGGACCAACAACTTCGGTTGGGTGTGTCTAGGCTCTTAAACCCATATCCACAACCAAAGGCCACTTAAGGTCACCTCCCTCTCCCTTCCCTCTCCCCTCCCCACCCCAGATTAATTCAAACCTTAACTATTTGCAGATCGCTGTTCTTGGGGACCAGGTAACTGTCCCACACCCCCCTAAATATCCTGGTCACATTTCTCTAGGGTCATCCCCAGAAGGGAACTATCTGTTCATTCTTTCTAGGTAGGCTGATACTGAGATACAGGTATCCCTCACTTTACAAAAGTTCAGGTTACACCACATCACTTTTACAAGAGACCTACATCAGTACCTGTTTTTGCCAACCAAAAGAAATCCAGAAAAGGAAAAAGTGAAAATAGCAGTCAGTGCTTGTTTTGTAAGGAGCCTTTACAGAGACAGCATGAATCTGGAACAGCGAGAATGTTACTGCCAGGCTCCTTCCCAGGGAACCACTTTAAACAGGTTGTGTATTTTTTATAGCATTCCTGCTTTTACTATATGTTAGTGTTATTTTAGGTCTTCTATGTTATTTGATATGATTTGGTTATTTTCGGGATCTGGGAACACTCAACATTTTTTCCATATAAATTAACGGTGATTGTTTCTTTGCTTTACTCCGTTTTGGCTTATGAAAGCTTTCATAGAAATGCTCTACTTTCAGATAGCAGGGCAAACCTGCTTCGAGATGAGTTTTATTTGTTGTGTTTATGGTCTGCCTCAATCCAGTTGCCTGGAACCAGTCCTGGCTGATAGTACAAAGTACTATGACTGCTTACAAGTACTTGCTGAATGAATATTAAATGAATGGGTCAGATCCTGGCCTAGTCCCAGCTTGTTGGGGGAAGGCAGACCCAGATAGAGTTGAGGGAGATCAAGGTTGTGATTAAGGGGACTCCCGGAACAGAAGTCTGAGGATGAGGTGTTTCCTAGGGGGAGAATTCGAGCTGGGTTTGGGGAAATCATGAAGACTGGGCGAGCAGTATCACACAGGTAAAGTAGTTTACTAGGGCAGCGGGGATAATCTGGCATAACCTGATTTTAATTAAAGTCTGAAGGGAGAAATGTACGTAGTTAAGTCGGAGAGAGTTTAGAGAAGCTGTTCCAAAGCAAAATTTAGTAAGAAACAGCTTCAAGGCATTAATTCACCAAGAATTGTTGCAAGATAGATGGGCTCATACAGCAGCATGGGAAGGAGGTAGTGTTATCAACCCCATTTTGCAAATTAAGAAACTGAGGCTCTGAGCATTACACACTTTTCAAGGTCACACAGTTCAAATGTGCCAGTTCGTGGGTTTGAAGGGAGATAGTCTAGTTCCAGAGCCTAGCCCTGAATGACGACACCACACTGATTGTCTAGGGATGAAGTCCAGGGAACTGGCTGGCGCGGGGGGCTACCATTGCCCTTCTGCCTCTAGCTTCGTGTCTTCTCACCCTCCTCACCGAAAACCCGCCGAGGCGTCTTAACCAATCAGCAGTCGGGAAGGGGGCGTGCCTAGTGGACCTCGCAGCCAATTGGTGGATGGGACGTACCTAAGGACAAATGAGAGAGGTTTCCGAAAGTGAGGCGGGGGAGGTGGGGCTATAACCGGCGGCCTGGGCCCCTCGCACGCGCCTCGTGCATCTCTAGAGCCGAAGGGCCAAAGGGCCAAAGGGCCAAAGGGCGGGAGAGGGGCATGCGCATGCGTGTGGTGTGCCTGAGTCCCTCGTGGGCCCCAGAGAGCACCTGGGGCATCGAGAGCCGGGGTCACCGCGGTAACGAAGTCCCTGAGCCCCACTGCCACGTTGTGGGGGCGGGGGGCAGAGTTCCTTGGGGTGGGAAGTGAGGTGCCCCTTTCCTCCATCACGACCAGCCATTCTGGATTCCCCACCTTAACTGCCCTCCCGGGCTCATCACCGCCCGCGGCCCCTCCCCCACTGCCTGGCCGGGTCCCTGAGGGGAGGAGCCCCTCTGCCCACCCACCGCCAGCAGGGGTTTTCTCTTCTCCTGCCTTTCTGTCTCTGCCACCTCCACTTTCTGCAGACGCCCGTACCTCCTTGACCTCTGAATTTATTTTCTGTCCAAAATCCCTTTCGGTTCTACAGATCCCTCTGGTTTCACCATCCTTTCCTGGTCCCCTATCTTTTAGCTATTTCCTCAAGTTCCTGTTCCTGTAAGCCTTTTGCTTCCCATTCATCGTGACTCCCTTGACCCACCCTATTCCCCCCCACCTCCCTAATCAGGCCTTTTCTAATCATTACTCTCCACCTTGTCTCTAAGTAGGATTCCTACCTCACCCCAACCCATCACCTCATCTTCCTATTCACTTGTAGATTTCTGGCTTGTCTTCCTATGATGACCATCCTCTGTCTTCCAGGACACAATGGATCCCAGGGGACCAGCTCCCCAACCTTTCCAGAGGCCTGAGAAAGCTGGTCGTGTCCGCCGTCGGAAGACCAGACGGGAGCGTAACGAGGCCCTCGTGGGCAGCCGCTGGCCATTGGCCCATCAGGATCCTCCCATGGCTAGTCAGGATCCTGTTGGCCCTGCTGCCTCTAAGCTCGTGGTCATAACCCAGGGCCGGCTCAGCCGGGAGCATTGGGGTCTCTTCAGTCATGAGGTGAAATCCCTAAACGTGGCACGGCTGCTTAGCAGTGGGACTCTGGAGCCGGGCATCCCTACATTCTCCACCAAGCCCTCCCCAAGCCTGGGCAGGGTCCAAGAACCAACCCCACAGTCAAGGGGCAAGGAGAACCAGGTGCCTGGAGGCTCGGGCCCAGGCCCACCCAGTCCCCCGGAGCTCCCTGGCTTAAGACAACTGCTGGGGGAGCTACAGTGCCAGCTGACTCTGCCACAAGCCTTCCCCAGGAGGAACCTAGTGCAGGAGGCCAGGGATGCCATCGTGGGGACCTTACAAGCCTGCCATGGCTGCATGCCTGACCTTACCCTGGTGCTCCGGGGCTGCCAATCACCCTTGCCAGGTGAGAACACTTCCTGCCTCATGTGCTCCCTTTCTATCACCTGCTCTAGCTCATCTGTTCCCTGTGCTTCTCTCTGCCAGGGACCAAGCCAGGGGACCCTGAGAGAAGACGACGGATGACACCCTCTTGGATCAACAGCCCTGAGCAGGCTACAGGGGAGGGGAGACAGAGGAGGCAGCAGAGGACAAAGGAGCTCACCTTTGCCTTGCCTCACACTTCCAGCACTCCCACTGTACCCACTCTGAGCTTGGCACCACCAAAAGTTTCCTGGCCACCCCCCTTTCCCTCATTGCCTTCGCCATCTGGTGCTGCCTGGGGCCCCCCAACTGCCTTTGACCTGTTGAAAAGCATCTGGCTGGTAGCCACACCACCCCCTCCACGGCCCTGGGGGATCGGCCCACCACAGGCCCTGCCTCAGCCACCATCACCCTTGTTGCCCCGAAACTCTGCCCTGGACTGGAGCCCCATCCCCCCTGCCCCATTACCCAGCCTTTCCTGGGTTGTGACCCAGAGCAGCCCAGAGGCCTGGTCCTTTCCACCCATGAGACTGTACTGAGGATCTGAGGCTTGGCTGGGGCCAGGAATCCAGACTCCCAAGCACCTCAATAAAGTACTTCATGGCCCACTTGATTTTCAGTGAATGACTGACTCAGGAGAACAACTTTCCTTAGTTCTGAGTCCAGGATGGAGGGGAAGGTACTGTCACTTGTCACCTTCCTAGGACCCAAGGGCCCAGCAGTCTGGGAAGACCTAGACCTTCAGTCAGCTCAACACAGGTACCCACTGAAGGCAACTGCGTGTCCAACTCTGAGCTCTGGCAGAGCTGGGGCCTCCAAGTGAATGAGACAGGCTGTGTCCCCAAGAGACTTCCAGTCCATTGGTGAACACAGGTAGTTCCAGACCCAGTGGTTGTGACTGGGGGAGAGAGGTGTAGGAGCTAGGGGTGTTCTAGGTGGGTGTAGTCTGAGGAGGGAGTGATGACTGGCCCGCTTAAAGGAGCTGACACAGACCCTGTATTTTTACGATGGTAGAAACTTACTAGTAGAGGAAAAGAATGTTTCAGGCAATGAGAGATGCTGTTTTGTGGAAAAGTACAAGCAAGGTCTGGAAGAGGACAAAAAAAAAAAAAAGGGAACATTTTCATCCTGTCCATCTCCCTAGGCCATGCTGGGACTTGGAATGAGTCACAGGTGGGCTAGTGGACACAGGAAGAGTGAAGCAAGCACACAGGCATGGCAGATGAGGCCTGAATCTGATACACCAAATTTTTCCCTTTGGCCCACGATACAGTTAAATTTTTTGAATCCATTGTCTACAATTACATATCAGTTTGCTTCAAAAACAAAAACATTTCCGGATCTGGCAGCAGACCTACTAACCCTCCTTTCCACAGCTGACTCAAGCCAGGTAGCAGCCCTTTTCCATGGGTCCAGGTCCTCCATTGAAAGTGTTTGGACCCCTCAGTTTTCCTGCCTGGCTCTTTGACTTAGAAAGTTTTTTTTTTTTTTTTTTTTTTTTTAAATTTTGTGGGCGCACCCTGGTAGCCTAGTAAATAAGGCCACCAGATGCTGTCCACATACATCCTAAGGATCCAGGTTCAAGATCAGGGGTGGGAGGAACAACCAAGATTAACAAATAAATAAAATGCTTATTTCTTCTCTCTCTCTTCCTGCCTGCCTGCACCTTTCCTTGCAAAAACAGAACAAAACAAATACTATTGTGAAGAGCAGCAAATTTTCTGCAGTGGAGGACGGTGGGGGAAGCTAGAAATATCTGCAAGACTCTCATCAGAAAAATTCAGCTGAGGGACTTGGACTCTACTTTTCCAAGGCTCCTCATTACCCGAGTGTGATGCTGTGAGGTACCAGCATGGAGGGATTGGCCTAGGAGAAGTCAGGGCTTGGATTTGACTGAAATCAACCCTGAGATATGGACCCAGGCAATTTACTTCAGAATTTGCTGTGGTCTTCTCCCAACATTACCTCTGCTTCAAAGCTACCATGTGGCATACCCTGAGAGTAGTGACAGGACAGGGTCAGTAGTGGGGTGTGACAGAACAAATGGTTTGCTTTCTGGGTCTCCATGGTACTTCATAGAGGGCATGTGATCTGGAAGACAGGTAACTGGGGTGCACATAGGTGGGACAGCTGCTAAAGGGGGTGAGGATGAGCAATCAAAAAACAATTTGGGCACTGAATTGGGGGCAGTCAGAAAAGGCGGAAGCGGGGGTGGGGCCAGGGGTGGTATCTGGGAGTTGTGACCGGTCCAGAGATGTCAGTCTGGAGGCAGCCTGGCTTGGGGGAATGTGAGTTCAGTTTAGCACACGGAGAGCTGGAAGTATCCGTAAGACTCTCCCACAGAAGAGGACTGGGAATGGGGCGGGGTGGAGAGCATGGAAAAGGGGCGTCCCCTCCCGTGGGAATTAGGAAGGAGTCGGGCCTGGCTATCCTCACGGAGGGGGCGGGGAAACGCGGTGCCCAGCGGCCCCTTTAATCGGGGGCGCGCGCTGGCCGGCCCGCGCGCTCTCGCCTCCGTCGCCGGGCCGGAGCGGGAGCCGGAGCGGAGCCCGGGCCCCGGCCGGAGCGGGCGCAATGGAGCCCCAGAGCGCGCCCGCTCTGCGCTGCCTGCTGCCGCCGCTGCTGCTCCTGCTGCTGCCACTGCCCCCCTGTGCCCGGGCTAAGTACGTGCGCGGCAACCTCAGCTCCAAGGAGGTGAGCTCGCGGGGCCCTCCCTGGCTACCCGTCGGATCCCCGGGGGACGGGAGGGAGCGGGGGCGGGGGGTGGAGGGGGTGGGGGATGCTGCCCCGCCCCCTGCCGCCTTTCCCTGGCGGACCCCGGGGACCGCGGGAGGGATGGGGTCGGGGGCCTTGGGGCTCTGGATCAGGGTTGAGGCTGAGGCGGGCTGGAGGGTCCGGGCGAGACTCGTGGGCTGCAGGAGGGACATTGAGGTCAGAGCTGGAGAAGGGGGGCAGGTTGGGAGAATCGGAGTTTGGGATGGAGGAGGGCTTGGGGACGCCAGGGTGGTGCTGAAGGGACAGCACTTTTCACTCGGCTCGAGAGCTGGAGTTCACACTCGTGCTAAGGACCAGGAGGGGCCATTTGGAGTATTTCCCAGCACCGGGGGTCTCCGGGGCCACCTTGGGGGTGGGTGTATAACGGGGCATGAAGCAGATCCCCGAGAAAGGTCCTGGAAGGGGATCTGGCCCTCCAGAGTCTTTCTCAGGGGCCGGGAAATGGGGAGGTGCTTGACAGGAGGGAGGGAAACTTGGGGGGCATCAGGAAGGAATCCTGGACCCAAAGTGAAGGGATCAGGCAAGACTTTCGGAGGTGACTTGGCCCTCCTGGTGCTTCTGGGGAAACCAGGTACCCAAGGCTAGGCGAGAAAAGTTGGGGGAGGGCCTAAGGACTCCCCGAGAGTTTTCAAAAGACTTGGAAGCAGGTCCAACCCGGCTCCCTTTCCAGGACTGGGTGTTCCTGACGAGATTTTGCTTCCTCTCCGATTATGGCCGACTTGACTTCCGTTTCCGATACCCTGAGGTGAGACTTCCCCTACTTGAGGCTGAGACTGGATGCCCTCCTGACCTCCCAGATAAGGGTCACCCCAGCTTCCCACACTCCCCTCAATGCTCAAATCTCTGGCTCTGCAGGCCAAGTGCTGTCAGAACATCCTCCTCTATTTCGATGACCCATCACAGTGGCCAGCCGTGTACAAGGCAGGGGACAAGGTAAGGCTGTGAGGAGGGTGTACAGGAAAGGGGAGAAGGTCACGGCTGGCCAGGGAGTGACCGTGTCCCTGCCTTCCCCAGGACTGCCTGGCCAAGGAGTCAGTGATCAGGCCCGAGAACAACCAGGTCATCAACCTCACCACCCAGTACGCCTGGTCAGGCTGTCAGGTAGGGACCCAGGGGTGCGGGGAGGGGGGACAGGCAGGTGAAGGTCAAGGGTCTGCACGCAGAGGGTGAAGACTTCAGCCTTCTGGTCCCTTCCCAGGTGCTGTCAGAGGAAGGAACTCGCTACCTGAGCTGCTCCAGCGGCCGCAGCTTCCGCTCGGTGCGTGAAAGATGGTGGTACATTGCTCTCAGCAAGTGCGGGGTAAGGGCTGCGCCATATCTTCTGCTGTGGGGCCTTCTCTCGGCCTTCCCGCCAACCCCTACCCGCCCAGGGTCCCCCTTAGGTGTCCACATTCCTCACAGGGAGACGGGCTGCAGCTGGAGTATGAGATGGTCCTCACCAATGGCAAGTCCTTCTGGACACGGCACTTCTCAGCGGACGAGTTTGGTGAGCACCCGAGAACCCAGAAGGCAGGCTGGTTGTGTGGGGGAGCAGAGCAGGATGCCCGCTCTGGGGAAAACTCAGCCTGACTCAACTGTTTCCTTCTTCCGTCAAACCGGCAGGGATTCTGGAGACAGATGTGACTTTCCTCCTCGTCTTCACCCTCATCTTCTTCCTCTCCTGTTACTTTGGCTGTGAGTCCAAAGATATGGAGGGGCAAGACTGGGAGAGAGGGACCTGTACTATCCTGTCTGCGACCAACCCGTCCCTGCTTCTCTTCTAGATTTGCTGAAAGGACGTCAGTTGCTCCATACAACCTACAAAATGTTCGTGGCTGCAGCGGGAGTGGAGGGTAAGGCCCAGAGTGTCCCAGTTCTTATGTTCTGTGAGAGCAGAGGCTGGGACTCCTGGTCCGAGGGAGGAGGGCCTGGGGGTCTGGACTCCTGGTCTGAGGGAGGAGGACGGGGGTCTGGACTCCTGGTCTGAGGGAGGAGGGGCCGGGGGTCTGGACTCCTGGTCTGAGGGAGGAGGATGGGGGTCTGGACTCCTGGTCTGAGGGAGGAGGGCCTGGGGGTCTGGACTCCTGGTCTGAGGGAGGAGGGCTGGGGTCTGGAGTCCTGGTCTGAGAAGACAGGGGTTGAAGATTTGGACTCTAGGCCTCTAGGAGGTTAGTGGGAGGAAACAGTCTGACTCCCGATGGGGTGAAGGAGGGTGCTTGGGAACAGTGATGTCCCAAAGCTCATTTGTGCTTTTTGCCCTCTCTGCCCAACCTCCCCACAGTCCTGAGCCTACTATTTTTCTGCATCTACTGGGGCCAGTATGCCACTGATGGCATTGGCAATGAGAGTCTGAAGGTCTTGGGTGAGAATATGGCGGGTAGGGCGGGTGCCGGGCTGTCCTGGGTGAGTCTGAGCCGCCCTCTCCTCCGTCTCCCAGCCAAGCTGCTCTTCTCCTCCAGCTTCCTCATCTTCCTGCTGATGCTCATCCTTCTGGGGAAGGGATTCACGGTGACACGGTGCTCAGGCTGGGGTGGGAGGGAGTGTGGGGTGCTGGGTGAGGGGGGCACAGGGGCGGGTCTGGGGGTGACTGCCCCCTCCCCTGACGGCCTCCACCCTGCTGTCTCCTCTCATGGCCGGCCGTCAGGGGCCGCATCAGCCACTCGGGCTCTGTGAAGTTGTCTGTCTACATGACCCTGTACACGCTCACCCACGTGGTGCTCCTGATCTACGAGGCGGAGGTGAGTCCCGGCTCCCACTGCCCACCCCACACCCTGGGCTGTGGGGTTCCCTCCACCTGTCTGGGAGCCCTTCGCCGCTTGGCCCTCTTCCTGGCTCTCTCCCACTCCGCTTTTCTGCCTCCCCATCTGTCTCAGCGTGTTCCTCCCCTCCCCACCATCTCTGAGTAGCTTTCCTCCTCCTCCTCTCTGTCTCTCGCTGTCTGTCACATTCATGCTCAGTGTCATGACTGAGAGTTCAAGAGTCACATAGACCTGAATTCCACTCCAGTTCTTCCACTTCCTGGCTGGCTGACCTTGGGTGATGGCCGCTCCTCAATCTGGGCACATTTCCATTTCTATAAAATTAGGAGGGTCTTACCCACCCCAGGGGTCTCCTGTAAGGCTTTATAGCACTGGTGTGACTTTGGCCAAAAGGCTTCCCTCTTAACCTGTTTTCTCCTCTATGACATGGGGTGACAACATGACCCACTCATTGTGTTCATGCAAATGGAAAAGCTTGCACATGGTAGCAGGCATATACTCTATTCTTTCCCACTCTTTAAGAGAGGAAAGAAGAAAGGGAGAGGAGGCAGAAGCATGGAAGGATGGAAGGAAGGAGGGTGAGAGGGAGGGTAGAAGGATAGGAAAGAGGGAAGGAGGAAGGAAGGAAGGAGAGATGGAGGAAGGGAAGGAAGGAAGGAAGGAATAGAGGGTAGGGAGGAGAGGATTTAGTTATTCTTTGTTTTTTCACCCCAGCCCTGGTCTCAGTTGACCTTGCCCTGGTTCTCAGCCTAGGACCTTGGGCTGTATGTGGCTCACACACAGCTCAGAGTCTCGGGCCGTGCCTCTCTCCATCTGTTCTTTCTCTTTTTCTTTTTTGTTTATTTATGTTAAAGGAAAGATGCCTACTCAAGGCGAGTAGGCAGGCAGGCAGAGAGAGGAGGAAGAAGCATCTTTTAAAAAATTTTTTATTTATTTTTCATACTGGTTGCTTCCTCCCAGGCCCAGAACTTGAACCCAGGGCCTTTGGAGGCAATTGACCTAAAGGGCTTCTCCACCAAGGCATGCCTTCTTTTCTTTTCTTTTTTAAAGGAGAGGTACGGGCAGGCATGAAGATGAGTAGATAGGCAGGCAGAAAGAGGGAGGAGGAAGAAGCATTCTATTTATCTTATTTAGTTGTTTATTTAGGAGGTGATTTCCCTGAGCCCCGGGTCTTGAACCAGGGACCTTGGGATATACGTGGACTGCGCCCGGTGTGCTAAACCGATAGGCCCCTGGGACATTCCACTTTCTTTTCTTTTTAAAGGAAAGGTGCAGGCAGGAATGAAGGCGAGCAGAGGCAGGCAGGTAGGAAGGGAGAGGAGGAAGAAACATTTTATTTAGTTGTTCATCTTGTTTCCCCTGACCCCCTGGTCTTGAACCAGGGTCCTTAGGATGTATGTGGACTGTGCCCAGTGAATTTATCTTCTGGGCTAGCAGGGCATGCCTCGCCTCATCTTTTTCACCCTCTCCTATATACTTCTATCCATCCCTTGGTCTCCTGCTACTTCTGTCCTGACCAAATATCTCTGTCTAGTGTGTGCCCAGGGCTGGGGTCTGTGGTCCCTGTGTGGAGGGCAGGAGGCCTGGGGCTATGACAACCCTCTCTCTTGGATCCAGTTCTTTGACCCAGGCCAGGTGCTGTACACATACGAGTCGCCAGCGGGCTACGGGCTCATCGGGCTGCAGGTGGCAGCCTACGTGTGGTTCTGCTACGCTGTGCTGGTCTCGCTGCGCCACTTCCCGGAGAAGCAGCCCTTTTACGTGCCCTTCTTTGCTGCCTATACCCTCTGGTGAGATGTGGTGGTGGCCCCGCACTTGTCCTTGACTCCAGGGCAGACCCTTTTTAGTGAGATAAATGGTCTCCCAATCTAGGCAGCTGTCACCAGAATCTGCCACTGACTAACTTCGTGACCCAGAAAAAGTTGCTTTCCCAAAGGGAAAAAAGAGGGTCTCAGGTTGCTTACCCAGAAAGGTTGTCAAGAGTGTCTTCTGCACAGTTATCTTGAACCTGCAGAGGGCAAAATATGAGGGCTTTGTGCCTTTCACATAGTAAATGTTCAATAAAAGCTAATATTCATCGATCCACATAATACAGCAGTGAAGCAGGTGATCTTAAGCCAGGTGGCATGGGTTCAGATCCCGGCCAAAGCTTATAGACCGTGTGACACACAGGACAGTTTAACTTCTCTCTGCTTCAGTTTCCTCACCTGTTTAGTGGGGATGAGAATTGTACCTGCCGCACAGAACCACTGTGAGAGCTGAAGGCGTTTATATTTGTAAAATGCTGAGACGGGTCTAGCTGTATGTCCTGAGTGGTTATCATATGTTGACTCACTCATCAAACATCTATTAACATCCTGTGAGGTGTCATGATTTGGCAGAGGGTTCAATTCAACCTCGTGCTTGCTTTTCAGAATTTCACTGATTTCTGCCCCCTTTTATTTTATTATTCATTTTTGTAAAGGAAAGGTGCAGGTGGAGAGAAGGCGAGGAAGCAGAGGAAGCACTTTTATTTATTTTATTTAGTTGTTGATCTTGGCTGTCACCCCCAAACCCACCCCAGCCCCGGGCCTCAAACTTGGGTCCTTGGGCTGGATGTGGACAGTGCTCAGTGGCCTTCTCCGCTAGGGTATAGGGTACACCTCCTGTCCCCTTTTCACTTCTGGCTTCTGAAGGTCACACTGGCTTCCCTCCAGTTTGGGACCTGCCTGGGGCCTGCGTGTGCATGGAGGGGAATGAGGGTCAAGGGGTGGGGGCAGCGGGCAGGGGCAGTGTCTCTACTGAACTAATACCTCCCTTTTAGGTTCTTTGCGGTTCCCATTATGGCTCTGATCGCCAACTTTGGGATCCCCAAGTGGGCCCGGGAGAAGATTGTCAATGGCATCCAACTGGGGATTCATCTGTACGCCCATGGAGTGTTTCTGGTGAGAATGGGCTCCAGGTGGGGTGGCGGGAAGCGGCAGGTGAAGGCTGCATGATGCTCCTGTCTCTTGATCTGCCCAGACTTGTGGTTGGCCTTCCTGCACTTTACCCCTTCAGTCATTCAACAGGCACGTATTGAGAGCCCAGGGTTCCTGCAGGCTGTGCTGCTGTGTCCCCCGAGTCCACCCTCTTCGATTTCTCTTGCCCACCTTATGTCCTGCCTTTACCCCCAACCCCACCCTCTTCCCATGCCCTCTCTCCTCATTTTCATTCCTCACTCTGGGATCCTAGACTCTCACCTTCCTTCTGTAGCCTCTCCCTTTCCCAAGCCCTTCCCCTCACATCTCCCACCTCTGTCCCTCCATCATAGGCCGTCTCAGGAAGAGGCATCTGGGGTGGGCCAAGATGGGGCTCCAGGGGCCGTGGATGTGAATGGCATTAGGAAGATACCAGCACCAAACCTATTCTTTGCCCTCCTTTATATCCTGTCCGGCCTGTGTGTGACAGTTCTTTTACCCACCCACCCACCACCATGCAGTGGGCACCTGTCGTGAACCAGCCTCTCTTTCATGCTAGTAACACCATATGCAGTTATTTCTGCCCTCTGGTTTACTTGTCAGAGCAGCCCCTGGAGAGGTTGGATAAGAGTCAATGAACGACTACGCAGAGCGGAAGCTAAATGCAGAGAAGGGCAGTAACCTGCCAGGGTGCCATCACCTTTGGTGGCAGGACAGGGACTTTGAATCTGCTCCTCTAGTGGACTGCAAGGTTTGGGATGAGAGGGTGCCAGACAGGGAAATGGGCCTGTCCCTAAAGGTTCCCCGTGTGCTCTGTAGGGACTATAGTCAGACACCCAGGGAGAGGCCAGGGCCCCTACCTTCTACCCCAGAGCCTGACTTAGGTACAGATTTGCCTTCCCAGGACAGCCCATCTGGAAGGTCTGCAGGAAGTCAGAAAGGGATAGTAAGCAGAGAAACACTGAAAACCCACCAGGTACCAGGCTCTGCCCAGTGGCTTTTGTTTCTGCCCTTTCCCTTTTCCCCGTAGGTGCCACAATCCCTTTTCCCCGGTGAGGTTCAGGAGTTTAGTCAACATACCCCAGATCCCACACTTGGTGAGCTGTGGTGTTGGGAGGTGGGGTGCAGGGTCAGAATGCTGAATGCAGTACCCTTCCTGCTACACTACACCTTCAGCCAGTGTCCTCTTTAAAAAAGCTCACTGTAGGCAGATAGCGCCAACGTTAGTATTCCACTGCTCCTTAGTTACAGGTCCTTGTCCACTTACTCAACACAATCTCACAGGGGCCGCGCGGGGCTCTCCTGGCGTAATGCTGGAGACCCAGCTGTCGCTGCCCTCCTGACTTAGAGTAATTGGGCAAACATCGCTGCCTTCAGCGAATGTTTATTGAGAGCTCACCTGTGCTAGGCACTGTTCTAGAAGGCACTGGGGATTCAGCAGGGAAGGAACAATCAAGTCCTCCCCCACATGGAGCTAGCATGCTAGTCTAGCAGTTTCTGTCCGGTTGAACTTTCAGTGTTGATTTAAATATTCCCTGCTGTCCAGTATGTGGCTATGTGGCTATCGAGCACTTAACAGTGGCTAGTGTGATTGTGAAACCAACATTTTAGCTTAAATTGTATTAAATTTAAATAGCCACATAAGGCACTGTGAGAACACACTGGAAGCGCCTAATGCAGTTGAAGGCTTGCAGGGAAGCCTGGGGGATGTCAGACGACCCAGAATCCTTAGGACCGCGTTTGTAGAGACAGTCTGTGGCCCCCACAGTGCTTCTCAAACCTGCATCTGGCCCCTCGCCCCAGATCATGACACGTCCGTCTGCAGCCAACAAGAACTTCCCATACCACGTGCGCACGTCCCAGATCGCCTCAGCCGGGGTCCCTGGCCCTGGAGGGAGCCAATCCGGAGACAAGGCCTTCCCGCAGCACGTCTACGGGAACGTGACGTTCATCAGCGACTCGGTGCCCAACTTCACGGAGCTCTTCTCCATCCCCCCGCCCGCCTCCTCCGTAAGCCCCGCGCCCCCGGCGCCGGAGGAGCTGCTGGCGCCGCCCCTGGAGTACCTGACCCCGCTCCCGGCCCCGCCGCCGCCCCGAGCGCACAGGCGCTTGAGCCCACCCGTTGCCTTTCGCACGCCCCACGTACCCAAACCGCGCCGCGATCGTCGCCCAGCGCCTGCGCCCACCCTGCCCGACTGGGTCCTGGCGCTGCTGCGCACGCCCCCGCAGACGCCACGCGCCGTGGCCCCGCCGCCCCCGCCGCCGGCCTTCCGCGGCTCTCCCCCACCTCCCCCGCCGCCGGAGTTCGCCCGGCGCGCGCCCGCGCAGCTCCTAGAATACCTGGCCCCGTTGCCTAGGCGCCCCGCCACCCGCTCCTTTCCTGACTGACACTTGCGCCCACATTTTGGGCGGAGGTCCTCCGGGGGGAGGGGCAAGGGCCTTCGGGGCCGCATCTGCCCCCCAGTGGGTCTTGGACCGCCTCTGACCCTGACCCCCCCCCAGGACGGGAAGCAGGTGGAGGAGACTGCAGTGGCAGCGGCGGTGGCCCGGAGGGGCCGCGTGGTGACCATGGCCGAGCCGGGCGCGGCCTCCCCGCCTCTTCCCGCTCGGTTCCCCAAGGCGGCCGACCCGACCTGGGATGGCCCGACGCCGCCCTACCAGCCGCTGGTACCCCAGACGGCTGCGCCATACACCGGCTTCACCGAATACTTCAGCATGCACACGGCCGCGGGCACCGCACCCCCAGTCTGAGCACCCCTCCCCTCCCCTGCCCCTGCACCTTCCTGACCCTCCCCACCTCACACGCCCAAGTAGGGGTGCTCAGTGTCCTACTTCTCCCTTCCCCCCACTCTTGTGCCAAATGGTCCCGCGGGAGCCGCTCTCCCCGTCCCCTCCCTCAGCCCCCATCCCGGGCGGCGCCGGATTATGGGCAACCGCTGTTCCGTGACCTCCGGCCCCCTTGGCCCCTTGCGAGACATCTGATTCCGCGAGACTCCGGAACACCAGATCGCCAGGACCCTGCCGGTGACTCTCCAGGACTCCGCGACCCCGAGCCACTGTTCCTGGGACGGATATTGTGAAGCTGGTCTTGATTCTGAAACCTTCCCTTGGATCTCTGTGACCTCGGACCTATGTCCACCCCTATCTCCATCCCGGGAGTCCTCCTTCAGGTCCCCGGCAGACTTTTTCCCCCTTCTTGCCAAAATAAAGAGGATTCGTTGAGTTTTTATCTATAAGATGGCCTCTTAGACATCTTGATGTTGCTCAGAGGCGGGGCTGAACCGGTCCAGTCCTGGAACCTCAGTGTGTCCATCTGTGAAATGGCATTTTGGGAGAGGCTTGCATAACCTGACCTTTATGTTAACCCAGCATCTGGGAGCACTGAAGATATGATTCATCACCCAGAAGATGTAAATCAACTAGCAGAGCCCTTTAACTGCATCATTCCTTTATTTTTACCTTCTCTTCCCCAGTTAGAAGTAGCGGCGCCCTCCAGTGGCTTAAATGTAGCTCAAACACCTGCACCCGAGTTTGGGTGAGGATTTTTTTTTTTTCGTTGCTGCTACTGCGCATGTGTGCCTCTCTCTTCTCTGGGCCCGGTCACTGCTGCGCATGCGACTGGGAACAAATGGGCGGGGAAGTCCCCGGAAGTGGGGAGGTGGTTGGGAGCGTCTCAGCCCTCCCAGGGCCGCTCTGATCTGCGGCTCCTCCGCTTCTCGCCTCCTCTCCATCAGCCCTCCCACAGCGGCCGCTCCGGCCCCGCCACCTTTCCCTCCCAGCGGGTCTTCCCGGGGCCGCTCTGGCCCGAGCGTCCCTTCGTCTCTCTGATCTAGCCCATCCGGCTCGGAGGAGGCGCGGGTGGTGGATCCAGGTTGTGCGTCTATGGGGTCCAGGCCCGAACCCCTCCGGACAGACGGGTTCCGCCCCCGGCACCCGCTCGCGCCCCGCCCCCGGCTGGAGGGGTCTTTCGCGGAGGAGCCGGGCCTGGCTCCGCCCGGCCGGTAGCCTGTCCAGAGGCCTGTGCTCGGCTGTAGAGCCTTGCGTGGGTTGGGGACCAAACCATATGTCAGGTCCGTTGCGGCCTGCAGCGGCCTGCATCTGTAACTGCTGTCGCCGTTTATGGGGTCGGCCAGTCTATGGGGGCCCGTGTCTATGAAGGACTCCCACGGCCCCTAGGGGTCTGCTCCGTCCCTTACGACTCCGTTTACAGGGCCTTCCTTGGGTTCGTAGGGCCCACCCCTCGGCATCCAGAATCTGTCAGCAGCAGCGGTTCCCTTCGCTGGGAATGTGATTCCTGGACCTCCTCCGTCTACCAGGCCATGTCCCGTCAATAGAGGTCGCATTTGCAGGGCCTCACTGATAGAGCGTCCCCTCCAGGTCTTTACCGCCCGTCGGGCCTTTAAGTGTCAGTGCGGGAGAAGGCAATGGCCTTATGCCGGGCTCTGGCTGCGACTCTGGCTCTGTCTTTGTCATTGACTATGCTGGGGCCGCTGCCTCCTGGGGCCTGGGCAGGGGACTGCAAGGGGCAGCGGCAAGTGTTACGGGAGGCGCCAGGCTTCGTGACAGACGGTGCCGGCAACTACAGCGTCAATGGCAATTGCGAGTGGCTCGTTGAGGGTGAGTGGGGCAGCGTCGGTCACACTCCCATTCACTTGTTAATTCATTTGTGCACTCACTTTTGCTCTAAAATGCAGACCCCTGGGCCCTTCCCCGGAAGGCCCTGAAGTCTGGTGGGGTAGTTGTGCCCAGACCCAGGTGGACATCCGGAAGGTGTCCGCTGAGTGGTCGTTGGGACCCCAGGCTCAGAGCACTACCACCTGGCTGAGAATTTGGACTCCACTTAGTACTAAATTTGTGACTTTGGGCAGGTGGTTTCCTTCCTTCCTCTGAGGTTCAGCTTCTCCTCCCCTTAGGTGGGGATAATAGCCCACCTCATAGGGTTGTGGGAATTAAGTGAGGGCAGGTATGCCTGGCACAGAGTAAATGCCCAAACAGTGGCATTAGGATTATTGCTGCTGGTTTGAAAGTACTTCAGTAAAAGTGCTCCCTCCCACCCCCATGCCCTACCATTCATGTGCCAGAAATTTCACTTGCCACCGGGGCATAGCAGAGACAAACACATTAATGGAGAGTGACAGCCTTAAGGGGTTGGGCCCTTAGTGGAGGAAGGGGGAAGCCAGAAAAGGTGCCTGATTTGGGGGTGGAGGCTTTCTGGAGGAGATATCTGAGCTGAGAGCTAAAGGATCAATAGGAATCAGGCAAAAGAGGGGCAAAAAGAGGGAACAGCTTGCACAAAGTTCTAGCACTACCCTCTGGTCTCCAGTCCGCTGGGGAAAGCAGACCCTTCCCCAGGGAGTGGGGAGCCAGAGAAGACAGCTACTTAGCATGGGCTGTAGCTGAACCGGAGGCTTGTGTAGGGAGCAAAAAGCCTGAGCAAGGGCTTGAAAGGGCATAATGCCTTTGATAGAAGTTCAGTGTGTTAGAAAGTAACACAAGGAGATAAACAGTGAGCCTGAGACTGGAGGGTTGGGAAGAGCCAGAGGCCATAGGACCTTGTGATTTTGAGCTATATCCTGAAAACACTAGGGATCTGGACCAGAAGTCTAAGGCAGTGACCAGAGAAGTCCAGGAGGGCTCTCTTTGGCAGCAGATGTAGGAACTGGCCTCTTAGAAGAGCAGGGAGTCCCTAGAGCAAGTCCCCAGAAAAGGCCAGAGGTGTGACAGGGCCTGGATGATGCAGGGCCTCCTGTGGCATGTTGTGGAGTTTGGTGTTTGTCAGGGCACTGAGTAGCTGTGGAGGACTTTTGAGCTGGGGAAGGGCATCAACTGATTTTTGTTTTAGAAGTTTTCTATGGCTGCTATGTGTGGGCAGGGGTATGCATGACTTACGTTTCTTGGGGATGAGTGTGCAAGACTGTCCCTCGTTTGAGACCATTCCTGTCTGTGGGGTGAGAATAGAATGAGAAGTATGTGTCTGTGTTGGGATATAGTGATTGTCCAGCCCTGAAGAGCTCCTGTCTGGTTGGCCCAGGTAGGGCTGGATTCACACATTTAGCTCCCAGTGTGTTCAGGGATGAGAGAGATGGGGGTACAGGGACTGGGTAGACAGGTGTCGGGGAGCAGGAGGATTCTGCCACGGGTCACAGAGGAGGAGCCACTGGAGCAGGGTTCTGAAGCTTGCGTAGGAGTTTACTGAGAAAAGGGAACAGCCTCACTGAAGACAAAAGAGAGGCTAGTGTGTATCAGGAGCCAGGTGTGTCTGGTCTGGCTGGGCTGTTGGCCAGGAAGTGAGCAGAATCTTGAATGTCAGGCTGACCAGCTTGGCAGCTTCGTGGGGTTGATGGGAAGCCAGGGGAGGACTTTGAGCAAAAGTGGGGCATCGCTTTGAGGCTGGATGGGGACTTGGTATGCAGGAAAGGATGGGTTCTGACCTGTCCAGGGGCTAAGGCCCAGTGGGTTGGAGAGCGCAGGGACATTTGTGAAGCTTCACCAGTGAGACGTGGGGCCCAACTGACTGGGTGTTGGGATAGGGAGGATCCTGACCCGCTTGATCTTCCATCCTTCCCAATGCCTATCATTTCTAAAGACCCCCATTTCCTCCTATTAAATAAACAAGCACCCTGCTTACTGTTGTCCCACGCTCACACTTGTACCCAGTGGTCATAACGTCCTCGTGAACGGGAGGCATCTGCTTCTGAACAAGGAGTCTGGGGGTTGGGTCTGCCTTGGGTGGAAGCAGGAGACCTTGAGGGAGGAGCTTGAGGAAGACAGAGGGTGAGACGGCTTCCAGCGGGCACTTGATAAAGGCAAACTTGTGAGTCCGGGAACAGAGCTTTTCAGTTCGGTTGAGACTGGTAATTTTCTGGGAGGTGTGGCTGCCTGGTTTGGTTAAACAACTCTTCTGTGTCCCCCAGACCACCAGTCAGGGTCTGTGTGTGATGTTCTTGGGGACCGTGGTCAGAGTCTGAGGGAGAGGTGCCAACTTCAGTATACCTTCTTTTGTGCATTTCTTTCTTTCTTCATCCATCTTCTCCTGAGCCCTTGCTCAGGTTGGGCCCTGTGCTGGGCACTGTCAGAGAGGGCTCCAGAGTGCGTGAGGCCCAGGCTTCAGGGAGACAGAGCAGGACACAGAGGGCGCTGGCTCAGAGGAAGGAAGGTCACATGTAATGAAGTGCAGGTTCCCAGGAGGGACACCTGGAGTAGCCACGGGGCATCGGAGAAAGCTTCCTGGAGGAGGCGGGGAAGTGTGCTGGCAGGAAGAATATGCTCCAGCCGCAGGGAGACTCATGTGCAAAGGTCTCATCCCTGAGAGAGCTGCCAGCAGCGAGGTGATGTGAGACAAGGTGGAACTTCAGACACCAGTTTAGGGAGCAGGACTTTCTCTTGGGAGCCGTGGAGGGCTTTTTTTTTTTAAGATTTATTTTTTTATAGTAATTATTCTACACATTAAAATAATGTCGTGTGTATAGGCTCTCCATTTCTTAGATGTTTTTGAACACACCCTGCCCTCGTGGAGGGCTTTCGAGCGGAGGGGGACCAGGGCCAAAAGTCTAGTTGGGAGAATTCCTCAGGGACCCATATCAGGGCAAGAAGGGGGACCAGGAGGCCAGGATAGAGGGTGGATCGGGGTTCTGGAGAGAGGAGGTGGTCTGGACTGGCATCATCTCACTGAACCTTCCCACCAGCTTTGGTGAGTGAGGAGAACCATCCTCATTTTACTTCAAGGAAACCGAGGCTCCGCAAGCCCATGTCACTGGGCCAAGATCACACGCTTGTGAGCGGGAGATGCACATCCCGGGATCCAGAGGGGTGTGTAGAGCATCCCGGGTACAGGACTGACCAGGGCCCTCTGGCGCGCCAGGAGTAGAGCCAGAACGCAGACCTCCTCGTTTCCCTAGCCCCGAAGGCTTTCCTGAGTCCTAGTGTGACGTGTGGCCTGAGAATACCTTTTGGAACGAGGACTTGGCAGAGAGCAGGAATAATGCCAGTGGCAGGAGTAGTGGCAGCGATGCAAGTGGAGGCGCCGTTGTAAGCACTTTGTGTGTGTTGTTCCCTGTCACCTGGGTGCAGTCAGATGTCTGCTGGGCTGCAGTCATCTGCACACTCACCCCACTGGCTGTCAGCAGGAAGCTCGGCTGGGGCTGTCAGCTGGGGCCCCGACATGTGGCCCCTCCACGTGGCTTTGACTTTCCATGGCAGTTGGGGACAGTCGGTGTTCAGAGAAGGGAGCATGCTGTGTGGTCCATTAGAAGCTACCAGGCTTCCTCTGTTCTAAAAGTTCTAGAACATCTCTTCTGCTGCTGTGTGTGGGTCAAGCAAGTTTCTGAGGCTCTCTCCAGGTCTGAGGGCTGAGAGTCACCCCTCACCTCTGCACGGGGAGTGGCCGAGAAGTTGGACATATATCCCCACTTTACAGCTGAAGAAGCGCATCCAGGGGCGTGTCCTGCTGGAGCAGCGGTTGGGTCAATCGCCTCTGAAGGATGCAGGCCCTGGGTTCGAGCCTCAAGTTGGGGGCGGGCCAACAACCAATAAAATGAAAAAATGCTTCTTCCTCCTCTCTTCCTGCCTGCACCTTTTCTTTAAACAAGAAAAAGAAACAAAAGAAAAAGTGGTTAGGTGATTGGCCTCAGGTCACAGCACTAGTAACTAGCAGTGGCAGAACCAACGTTTTCACCCAGGTCCTTGGACTCCATTCTAGTCACTGCCGTAACCAGATGAGAGAGGTGAGACCCGCGGTGGGACAGAGGGCAGCTGTGGCGCTCTGAGGTTGAGCCTCTGTGCAGGGGGTCTTCCCCTGGAGCTCTGGCCTGGAGTAGGAGCTGTCAAGGGAGCCCTTACCCATGGGAACATGCTCCTGCCAGGGCCGGGCCTCTGGACACCTGGAGCCGGGCGTGTCTGAAGCTGCAGAATCAGACCAGCTCTGACACGGGCGTGGGGTCCTCTCTCTGCTCTTCAGTTTCCCCATCGGAACCCTGCAGGGTGTTTGCCTGACTGTCCCAGGGCTGACACTAATTGTTTCCCTGGGTCTCTGTGTTTGTCACCGCACTGACCTTCCTGGGCTCTGAAACACGACCCTCCGAGGCAGGACCTGGTCTGTCTCAGCTTTGCAGCCTGGCGTGGTGTGGCTGGGAGGGCTGCTTGGAGCCTTGGGGAGCGGGTCCTCAGTCGAGCTGCCCTCTGCTCTCCCGCCCAGCCCCCACGCCCCAGCACCGGATCCTGCTGGACTTCCTTTTCCTGGACACGGAGTGCACGTACGACTACTTGTTTGTGTACGACGGCGACTCCCCCCACGCGCCCCTGCTTGCCAGCCTGAGTGGCAGCACCCGGCCTCCACACATCGAGGCTTCCTCCGGCAAGGTTGGTGGGACAGGCTGGAGGGCCCGGGGGAGGAGGGGCCAGGAGACAGCCAGAGGGGCTTGGCCTCAGATGGAGGACACCAGGGCAAAGAAAGCTGGAGAGAGACAGGAGGTGGGGCCCCCCGGTGTGTGGGGCTGCAGGGGCGGAGCGGCCACCTTCTCAGGTGGTCTCGGGAGCTGGCCCACCCTGTGCCAACAGATGCTGCTGCACCTCTTCAGTGATGCCAACTACAACCTGCTGGGCTTCAACGCCTCGTTCCGCTTCTCCCTGTGCCCAGGGGGCTGCCGCAGCCATGGGCAGTGCCGGCCCCCCGGTGTGTGCGCCTGCGAGCTGGGCTGGGGGGGCCCCGACTGTGGCCTGCAGGAGTGCTCAGCCTACTGTGGCAGCCACGGCACCTGTGCCTCGGTGAGCCTGTCCCCAGCTGTGTATCTCAGGCCCTGATGTGTGACCACACCCACGGTTCCCATGTCCTAGGTGACTTTGCCCCTGCCTGAAACTCCCTGTCATTCCGGCCTCACCCCTGACACCCACCCCTGCAGGGGACCTACTCTCAGCTCTAATACCTCCCCTCTGCTAGATCCCACCCCCACCTGTTACTCCAGCCCTACCCCAGCTTCACCTGTGGTCCCTGCTCCCCGAGTCCACACCTGTGACCCATGTCCCCTGTGAACCTACCCTCCCTCTTCTTGCCAGGCCCCACTCCATCCTCCCACCTGCCACTTGAGCAGGCCTTGGAGTCCCAACACGACTGCCGACTTTTGACCGTGTGCCTCAGCCAGCACAGCTGGCTTTGACCACTTCCCTGGCACTGAGCTCTTCCAGCCAGGCTGACACTGACCTTGTCTTTCCTCTCCAACTGTCCTCTTTCTTTCTGGCCTCATTTTGCTCTCTGGGTCTTTCTCTTTTTCTCTTGCCTGTCTTCTCTCTCCGGGTCCCTTTCTTCTTCTGACTGCCGGCCTGTCTCCTTCTCTTCCCTTTGCCTCTCTCTCTTTTTCCACTCTCTCCTTTCCTGTCCATTTTTCTTTTCCCTTTATGCCCCATATGTCTCCCCTATCTCTTTCTCTGTTCCTCCTCCCCTTGCTTCTCTTTTTCTCTCCATCCTTTCCTCTTCCTGACAGCCTCTGGGACCATGCCGCTGTGAGCCTGGCTTCCTCGGACGTGCCTGTGACCTGCACCTGTGGGAGAACCAGGGGGCTGGCTGGTGGCACAACGTGAGTGCCGGGGACCCCGCCTTCTCTGCCCGAATTGGGGCGGCTGGTGCCTTCCTGTCCCCACCGGGGCTGCTGGCTGTTTTTGGAGGTAAGCCCGTGGGGTGTGCATCTGGGGTCTGGAGGCCTGGCAGCCTATGGCCAGGGCTTGTGACTGTCCACCCATCCACAGGCCAGGACCTCAACAGTGCGCTGGGTGACCTCGTCCTGTACAACTTCTCTGCCAATGCCTGGGAGCGCAGGGACCTGAGTCCTGCCCCGGTACGGACCCGCTTCTGTCCTGCCTGGAGCCACCTCGTCATTTGTCAGACCCAGCCCGGCCCCCGAGGACCCTACCACCCCACCCAACCCCTGCAGCTTGGTACAGGGACACCCACTCCTCCCTGCTTCCACCTTTTCTGTGTCTGATTTTTTTCCTTCCTTTGTCTGTCTGCATCTTATCTTTCTGTGTGCCTCCTATGTCTTCGGGTCCATCTCTGTTCTTGTCTTTGGCTCCCGGTCTTCTGCTCTCTCTTGGTCTCTGTGTCTCTTCTCTGGGTTGTATTTCTGTCTCTGTCATTTCTGTCTTCCTGCCTTCTCTCCTACTGCCTTTCTCTGGCTCACTTCTGATTTTACTTGCTTGTGTGTGTCTATCTGGGTCTGTCTCTCTTCCATCCTTTCTGTGTCTCTCTTCTCCTTGTCTCTGTTTCTATCCCACCTTCTCTCTGAATCTCTGTCTCCCCATCTTTCTGTCTCTGCCTCTCATCGTCTGTCTGGCTTTCTCTGTTTCTCTTTTTTTGAAAGGAAAGGTACAGGCAGGAAGAGGAGGTAGAAACATTTATTTTATTTAGTTACACTCCCAGTTGTTTTCCCTGCTCCAGTCGTGACACTGGCTCTGTGGGATGTACGTGAACTGCGCTAGCTGCAGGCAGTGGACTTAACTGCTCAGCCACCAGAGCACACCATCTCACTTTCTTTGTGTGTCACCATCTGTCTTCTGGTCTCTTCCTTACAGGCTGCCCGTCACTCCCATGTGGCTGTGGCCTGGGCCGGCTCCCTGGTGCTGATGGGCGGCGAGCTGGCTGACGGCTCCCTCACCAGCGATGTCTGGGCTTTTAGCCCAATGAGCGGGGGCCGCTGGTTGCTCCTGGCACCACCTGCCTCCAGTTCCTCAGGACCTCCAGGCCTGGCAGGTCACGCGGCCGCCCTGGTGGACGACATCTGGCTGTATGTGTCTGGTGGCCGCACTCAGCACGACCTCTTCTCTTCTGGCCTCTTCCGTTTCCGCCTAGATAGCCCTGCTGGTGGCTACTGGGAGCAGGTGATTCCAGCAGGTGGGCGGCCTCCTGCCGCCACGGGCCACTCCATGGTGTTCCACGCCCCCTCCCGTGCCCTGCTGGTTCATGGTGGACACCGACCCTCTACTGCCCGGTGAGTGGCCTGACCCATCGCCTCTGTCCCATAGGACCAGTCCTGATTTAATGCCCTGGGCCTCTGGTCTTCAGTGGTCGTTGCTGGGTGATGGGCTCCTGCCGTTGCCCATTCACCCCTTCCTCCCCACGCTCACTCGTCTCTAACTCATTCAGTCTCTTGGTCCATTGCCACCCCACACACTCATACCCATTCACCCATTCAGCCAGCCTGTGCTTGCTGTCCAGTCTTGGTAGATGATGCCCACCCTCTCCTGCCACGGGGAGCTGGGAGTTGTGAGGGGACACTCAGCCAGTCACCGCCGGTGTCGACCCTGGGTGATCACGGCTCCTAGGAGCCCTGAGGAGGAGAGCCCTGCCCTGAGCCCCACCTGTGCCCTCTGCCCCCAGGTTCTCTGTGCGGGTGAACTCCACCGAGCTCTTCCACGTGGATCGGCGTGTGTGGACGACGCTGAAGGGCCGGGATGGGCTTCAGGGCCCACGGGAGCGAGCCTTCCACACGGCCAGCGTCCTGGGCAACTATATGGTGGTCTACGGTGAGGGCCTGGTGCTGCCCGCCCACCTGCCGGCGCCCAGCCCACCTGGCCGAGGCTCCCCGCATGGGTGGGGTGTCCGATGCCCCGGGACCACGAGCTCTGCCCTTTCCTCCTTTCCCAGGGGGCAACGTGCACACCCATTACCAGGAGGAGAAGTGCTACGAAGATGGCATCTTCTTCTACCACCTTGGCTGCCATCAGTGGGTGTCGGGGGCTGAGCTCGCGCCACCTGGAACTCCAGAAGGTGAGTGACCTCTCTCCTTCCCTGAGGCGCTCGTGAGGGTTATACTTGAGCCCCATAGTGAACCTGAGCTTTTCCCAGTGAGGACATCCTGTTACCATCCTGTTAAAGCTGATCGCGGGGCCAGCCTGCCCCGGAGACCAGACGAGGGAGAGCTCTGTTGCAGAGATGGGAGGCACGCACACGGCACCAGGTCTGGTCCCACGTGTCAGCAGTGCTCAGCTGCCCTGGGACCTGCCTGTGCAGAAGTGACATTCACGGTCACATGGTGGGCAGGTGGCAGAACCGGGTGGCCATCCTGGCACAGCCGTCTGTACAAAAGCTCAGTTCATCTCTGTGCCTCGACACCCCCATCTATAGCCGGGATCAGGCATTATGACGACACTGAAGTCATTGGGCTGTTAGGAGAGACACTGAGATGATGGTAAAGAGTGGAGACAGGCTTGCCGCGGGCCCGCGGGCTCTCTGGGGCAGGTGTGGAGACACCTTCCATCTCAGTGAATAGAGATTGCTGGCGGAGCTGGAAGAAAGTACAGTCTCTGCAGAAAGATCCTCGTGTGTTAAACTGGGTATATCATGCCAGGGGCTGTGGGTGGCCCGGAGGCCTCTGTTCCCTGCGCCACCAGACACGGGACCAGGGATAGGACACTCACAGGAAAGGGACAGTGGCACAGGGTAAGCTGGATGCGGGTCCCCACGAAACCTGGTGTGGCTGTCAGAGGAAAGCCCAGGACTGGTGTTCAAGGCGCCCGGTCCAGGCCTCCCCTGCCTGTCCCCATATCCTCCTCCAGGCCCTTCAGTGGACAGGCCAGAGCATGAGGTTTCTGGAAGCCTCTTCCTCCTCTGCAGTGTGTCACTGTCTAGGCCAAGACCGACATGCTGACAGAGCAGATGGGTCAGTGAGACAGAAGAGGCATCAGTCACTTGTCAGTCAGGACTCTTGCTTGTAAGACAGGGATCCAACCCTCATAGCCTAACAAAGTGATTTCTTGGCTTGCTTGAGTGGAAACCTTTGGCCTCAGGCGGGCTGGACGCGGGGGTCACATGATGGTGCTGCCTGTCCGCCCTCCAGTTCTTGCCTGCGTTTGCGTCATTCTCTTTGTTGAAGGTCACCCGCAGCTCTGGGGTTGCACTCCCTTTTAAGTACCCAGAAAGAAGAGAGGCCATTTTCCCAAGAATTGTAAGCATTGGGTCCCCTCCCTGAACAAGTCACTGACACCGGAAGGCCTGACCACAACCCCACTGTCGCCAGAGGCAGGGACAGCTGGGTTGAGCCCAGTGGCCTGAGAGTGGGTGTTCCAGAGGGGAGTCGAGGCTCCTCAGAGGGGAGGCCAGTGCCAGATAGACGGAAGCAGGTGAGAGCCCGGTGACATGTGCCATAGCCCTCGCGGGCAGGTGATGGTTTCATTTACTGAGGAGGAAACCCAGCCTCCGTGGTTGATCTGCCAGGAGCCAGCTGCGGGGTGGACCTGGGTGTCTAAACCCGCAGGTCCTGCTCTGCCTAGACGAGGATGGGGGAGGGGGAGCTCTGAGAGGTGATACCAGAGATGGTGCCCGCCAGGGAGTCAGGGTGGCCCCTGACAGGGCAGGCAGGGCATGAAGGTGTTGGTGGGAGCTGTGGGTAGGGCTCTCATATCCTTGGGGGTCCGTGTTCTCCTAGGCCGAGCAGCGCCTCCCAGTGGTCGGTACTCACATGTGGCGGCTGTGCTTGGTGGCAGTGTCCTCTTGGTGGCTGGGGGCTACAGTGGCCGGCCCCGTGGGGACTTGATGGCCTACAAGGTGCCCCCCTTCGTGTTCCAGGCGCCTGCTCTGGATGTGAGCACTGGGGTGACGGGGAGGGTGGCTACAAGGTGGCAGAAGAGGGAGCAAGCTGGCGGGGGGGGTGGGGTCCCTAGCGCAATGCGAGGAGGAGGCCTTTTGGTTCTCAGGTACCGGTAGCGTGGGATGCAGGTCTCTGGGACTGGAGGAGGTATGGGTGGGGTCCTGAGGTTCTGAGAAGTCAGCTCCCCTGGGACAATCAAAGTGAGTGGGGACTGGGGACCAGGCCTGAGGTCTGAGCAGCCCCTGCCCCCCATCTCTCTGCAGTATCACCTGGACTATTGCTCCATGTACACGGACCACAGCGTCTGCTCCCGTGACCCTGAATGCAGTTGGTGTCAGGGGGCCTGCCAGGCTGCACTGCCTCCCGGGACACCCTCCGGGGCTGTGAGTGACTGTCCCAGCACTCTGTTCCCAGAGGGAACAAGTAGAGAAGGACTTTTCCCAACTTGGCAGACTTGTTTTCACACCTAAGGTCGTCATTCCTGACTGCTGACCCCTTCCTGACCCTCATGATCCCGTCCCCAGTCAGATCCCCAGCCCCTACCTGCATCATCTTCCTGAATCCTTCTTCGGTTATCTGACCCTTTCTGTCTCGAGACCCCCATATCCATAGCTCTTCCAAGATCCCATAAGCCCCCGTGGACAATGACCACTGTCCCCTCCCCTCCCTGCAGTGTCCGGCTGCCAGCTGCCTGGGTCTGGGCCGCCTGCTGGGTGACTGCCAGGCCTGCCTGGCCTTCAGCAGCCCCACCGCCCCTCCCCAGGGGCCCGGAGCCCTGGGCTGGTGTGTGCACAATGAGAGCTGCCTCCCCCGGCCTGGTGAGTGTCCGCTGGCAAGTGGGGGGCGGGCAGTGCAGACCCAATGACTCCCTGTGCCCCGACTCTCCTGTCTTTGCAGAGCAGGCCCGCTGCCGAGGGGAGCAGATCTCAGGCACCGTGGGCTGGTGGGGCCCTGCACCAGTCTTTGTCTCATCGCTGGAGGCCTGTGTCACCCAGAGTTTCCTTCCCGGCCTGCACCTGCTGACCTTCCAGCAGCCGCCCAACGCCTCCCAGCCCGACAAGGTAGGAGACGGGGCTGGGGCCGGGGGCAGAGTGTTGAGGGACCTGATCCTGGGGGTTTTGTCTTCCAAATGAGTCTTTATCCCCCTCACGCTGACCCCGTAAGTCTTTATGTTCAAGGTCTGATTTTCCTTGTTGACTCAAGTTTATTAAATTGTGGGAAAATAGATATAACATCAAATTTACCATTAGGAACATCTGGGATACTCACAGTATTGTGCAACTATCCCCATTATTTTGTTCCAGAACTTTTTTATCACCAGGAAAGGAAACCCTGGATCCATTCAGTGATTACTCTCCATTCATTCCCCTTCCCCGGGCCCTCTCCCGAGGCTCCTGGCAAATAGGAATCTGTTTTCCTGTTTTACTCCCCACCCCCACCCCCCACTGCCCACCCCCACTACTGGCCCCTGGCTGGGTCCTTGGACTTGACCTGACCAGCTCTTAGCCACCCAAGCCACAAGGGGGCACCCACTTACCTATTTTCTATTTCTGGGTTTGTCAACTCTGGACCTGCCATATAAATGGAATCATATAAGGAGTGGCTTTCTACGTGTGACTTTTCAGCTGGTCTGCAGTGTTTTAGGGCTCACCTGTGTTGTGACACGTGTTAGAACCTAATTCCTCGTTGTGGCTGTGTATTATTCCATTCCATGGCTGTGCCCTGCCCCTTCATTGGCTGAGGAGCATCTGGGTTGATCCTTGTCGTGAATACTGCTGCAGTGAGCATTGGTGTCAAGTGTGTGCAAGAACATCTGTTTTCAATTCTTTTGGGCATATAGTGAGGAGCAGAATTGCTGGACCATATGGTAATTCTATTTTTGACTCAGTGAGAAACCATCAAACTTTCCTACACTGCTCCCCAATGACTCTGAAAATAGGTAATATAGGTACCTGGTTCCGAAATCACAATTATGTAAAAATTTGTTGAGCGAAAAGTCTCTTGTTATCACACTCCCTTGTCCCTCTCAGTGTGGAGCTGGCCCCAGAAACCCTTCCTCTTCCAGCTCAAGACCACCCTCACTCTCCCCAGAATATTGAGTTGGATTTCTATATGTTCTTCCAGAATCTACTGTTTAAATATAAGCAAATGTGACCTTCAATTGTTTTTCTTCCTTGCATAAAGAATAGTACCCTTTGTACACTTCCTTTTTTTCTTAACACATTCTGGCCAACTTACATAATAGAACTGAGGAAACACCCTCCTCTTTTTGACAGCTGCATAATATTCCACTTGTCCTCTAATTCCATAGGACTCTAGTTTGCTTATTTATTTATTTAAAGAGAGAAAGGAAGAGGGGGAAGAAGCATTGAAGGAAGGAAGAGGAGAAATACCTTTGTTTAGTTGTTCATTTTGGTTGTCACCCCGACCCTGGGTCTTGAGCCCGGGTCCTTGGGCTGTATGCTTCTTCCTCCCTGCCTGCCTACTTGCCTTTATTCTTGCCTGCTTCCTTCTTCTTTATGAAAAAGAGAAAACCAAAACAAAATCTCCCATTGATGAACACTTAGCTGTTCCATCCTTTCCAGTTACAAAACACACACAGGCATTCGGTCATGTGGCTTGTCTGTTCCTTTGAACATTAGACTCTCAAGGACGTCAGTGGAAAGGTGGGGCGTTGGGGAAGAGGATCCTGAAAGGCCCTGAGTCTTGGAGTTCAGTGAGAGATGGAGATGAGCAGGGGCCGGGGCCTTGTCATCGTGTCTGAGTTGGAGTCCTGACTCTTCCTAGAGTGACCCTGGGCAAGCCTCACCCTGCCCCTGGCCTTAGACGCTCATTGGATAAAATAGGGCAGGAGATGGGGTTGCCTGTGTTTTCTGGTTCTTATGTGGCTTTGGGGGTGGGGGACGGTGGGGTGATGGGGACAGGAGCTCACACACACCCTTCTCCCTGCTGGCACAGGTCTTAATTGTCCGCAGCACGACCATCACCCTGACTCCCAGCCCCGAGACCGACGTGTCCCTTGTCTACCGCGGCTTCATCCACCCACTGCTGCCGGGAGGGCCAGGTGGGCCAGGGGCTGAGGACGTGTCCGTGTGGGCCCGGGCCCAGCGCCTGCACGTCCTGGCCCGCATGGCCCGTGGTCCTGACACAGAGAACATGGTGAGGAAGTCAGGGACTGTTTGTGGTAAATATGGGCCCTGTGGGTGTATGATATGTGGAGCCCTAGGGAGGCATCAGAGACATGGGGTGTGTCCTTAGTGCAGGAAGGAGGACCTGGGGTTTTCAGTTGTTAGACTTTGGGGGGAATTTTGAGGAAGGCGGGGAAGATCTGTGCTCCAAGTCAGTCTCCTGAGGAGGAGCTGGGTCACGTGGAGGCTCTTGGGGTCTGAGGAGCCCTGAGGCCTTCCTTTTATTCCCAGGAGAGGTTGGGTGCTGGGGGCGTTTCAGGCTCATGGAGGTTTTGGGGGTTTGGGGTGGTGGTGGGAATTCTGAGGCTCCTGTGTGTCCTGCACCCCAGGAGGAGGTGGGGCGCTGGGTAGCGCAGCAGGAGAAGGAGACGAGGCGGCTGCAGCGCCCTGGGTCTGCTCGTCTCTTCCCCTTGCCCGGACGGGGCCACAAGTACGCGGTGGAGATCCGGGGCCAGCTCAACGGCTCTGCGGGGCCTGGGCACAGCGAGCTCACCCTGCTGTGGGACCGCACCGGCGTGCCAGGTGGCAGCGTGAGTGTCCGGACCCGGCCCTGCCCACATCTCCCACCTCCTGCTTTAACTGCTGACTGACCTCTGCTGTCTGACCATTAGTCTCTAGATTCTCTCCAACCCTGATGTCCTGTGTCAGCTCACATCCTAAACCCTGACTTCCTCTGCAATCTTTTCTCCATTTATCTTTGCCTCTGAACTTCGACCCCCACCCTGACACTGGACTTGGAGCAGGGCCCCTAACCCTCCTATGACTGCCCCCAGGAGATCTCCTTCTTCTTCCTGGAGCCCTACCGCTCATCGGCCTGCGCCTCTTACTCCTCCTGCCTGGGATGCTTGGCTGACCAGGGCTGCGGCTGGTGCCTGACCAGTGCCACCTGCCACCTGCGCCAGAGTGGGACCCACTGTGGGCCTGACGGGGCCAGCGGGTCTCTGCTGGTGCTGGTGCCTGCCCTCTGCCCGCTCTGTGAGGAGCACCGTGACTGCCATGCCTGTACCCAGGTGCCCTGGTGGGCCCCGGAGCTTTGTGGGCAGCTAAGGGGAGCCTTGGTAGGGGGAGACCACTGGGGTCCTTGTCCTTGACTGCAATGACAGCCAGTGTGGAGCACAGGAGAGAGGCTGAGAGCGGGCACCTGGCAGTTAGGACTCTGCTTGTTACAAGGTCACAAGCCAGCTAGCACTGTACTAGGGGGCACTTAGCGTTCCAGCACCCAGGAGCCCATGTCTGGGTCTGCTAGCTCATGGGCTCTGAAGATGTGGTCAGGCACCCTCTCACTCCACTCTGCAGCCTCCAGGTGCGGTCAGGACTGAAGGCTAGCAGGCAGGCAGGACGAGAGGAGGAGGAAGCATTTATTTTACTTAGTTATTCATCCTGGTTCTCCCCGGTCCTGGATCTTGAAACTTGGTCCTTGAGATATTTGTGGACTAGACAGCCACAGTGGGCAGACTTAATCACTCAGCCACCAGGGCACTCCCTGCATCCTTTTTCCCTAGAGTGTTCACTCCTTGGGAATGGTGAGGGAGCCACAAGCCTCCCGAATTTTGTCCCTCTACTCTGTCACCTGAGTTCCCAGTGGAAAGAGCACCTTCTGTCCCCTCCCCTCTCATTAGAAGCCCCCAAGATAGGCTTCTTTGGTGCACTTGGGGTCTCATGCCGAGTCCTGGACCAGTTAGTGAGGCTGAGGGCAGGGGCTTGGTCCCTTGCCACCTCTGGACACTGAGGATTGAATCAGCCCCACCAGGCTGCACAGAAAGGGTGCTGTGGCCTAAAGTGGGGAGGGAGGGAGTGGCTGCTGGGCAGGCAGAGCCCAGGGGTGTTACTGGTTGAAGAGGAAAGTCTGAGAGGAAGGTGGCTGGGGAGGAAGTGGGCTTCGAGGCATGGTAGTGGGGCAGGGTAGGCGAGGGGGCAGCTGCCTGTTGGGCTGGTGATGTGATGGGCAGTGCCGGGCGCCTCTCCCCGCCTCCTAGGACCCCTTCTGTGAGTGGCATCAGAGCACCAGCCGCAAAGGGGATGCAGCCTGCAGCCGCCGGGGCCGGAGCCGGGGCGCCCTGAGAAGCCCGGAGGAGTGTCCCCCACTCTGCAGCCAGTGAGCCCTGCTGGGTCCAGGGAGCAGGTTTGGGGTGTGTGGGATGCCCTTAGGTGTGACCCTGCCCTGCTCCCTGCCTCCAGACGCTTGACCTGTGACGACTGTCTGGCCAACTCGAGCCAGTGCGCCTGGTGCCAGTCCACCCACACCTGCTTCCTGTTTGCTGCCTACCTGGCCCGGTACCCGCATGGAGGGTGCCGTGGCTGGGACGACAGGTGTGACCCGGGGAGGCTCAGGAGGGAGGCTGGTCTGGGTGGAGGGGCCAGGCTGTGACAGCGTCACCTGGTGCCCTGCAGCGTGCACTCGGAGCCTCGGTGCCGGAGCTGCCACCGCTTCCTGACCTGTCACGAGTGTCTGCAGAGCCACGAGTGTGGCTGGTGCGGCAATGAGGACAACCCCACGCTGGGCCGGTGAGGCAGGGCCGGTGGGGTGGGGCCGGGCCGGGCGGGGCCGGGCAGTGGGCCAGAGGTGCCCACTGGCTGGGCTTCTAGAGGCCCTTTTCTCTGGCCCCTGGCCTGTTACTTATCCTGTGGCCGTCTGCTCTCTCCTCCCTTCCTCCCTCCCCTCTCCCCTCTCCCCTCTCCCCTCTCCCCTCTCCGCTTCTCTTCTCTTCTCCGCTTCTCTTCCTCGCTTCTCTTCTTCGCTTCTCTTCTTTCTCTCTTTCTCTCTCTTGTTTCCTCTCATCTTCCCTTCTGTTTTCTTTCTGTCTCTCCTCCGTCTCTATAATGCTGTCTCTCTCTTCTGACTTTCTGGGTTTCTCTCTTCATATTCACATTTCTCTTTCCTCCTCTCTCCCTGTCGCTGTACTGCTGCCTCTTGTTTCTTTATCGTTCATCCCCTCCCTCCCTGCTCCTGCCCGCTTCTCTGCCCTCCCCCAGGTGCCTCCAGGGAGACTTCTCAGGGCCCCTGGGTGGAGGCAACTGCTCCCTGTGGGTGGGCGAGGGCCTGGGGCTGCCTGTGGCCCTCCCTGCCCGCTGGGCGTACGCCCGCTGTCCAGACGTGGACGAATGTCGCTTGGGCTTGGCGCGGTGCCACCTGCGGGCGACCTGCCTGAACACCCCCCTCAGCTATGAATGTCACTGCCAGCGCGGCTACCAGGGTGATGGCATCACCTACTGCAACCGCACGTGAGTGAGGCGTTGTGTCTCCATGGAGATGCCACCCAGGTGGGGCGCGTGGACATGGGGGAGGCAGTGATCGTGGTGGAGCCAGGGTCCTCAGTGTGGCTCCAGTTACTGTGGAGACCAGTCACCTGTGCACTGTGGGCCGTGGGCTTCACCATTCTGTGGGGATAGAGGACCCAGCTGAAAGGGGTTTTTCTTGGAGAGCAGAGCCCCAGTGGCGATGCGTGGTTACTGTGGAGGCAGGAGTACCATGTGTGATGGCGTTACCCTGGAGACAGGGCCACCACCACGGAGTGCAGGACAGTGGGACAGGCAGTTGCTTGTGGTGGTGCCGTGGTGCCGATGACAGGGTGCACTGGGGTGAAGGGGGGTGCCTTGGGGGTTCTGGGCCAGGCCAGCCCCACTCCACTCTGCCATGGTCCCTCAGGTGCCTGGAGGACTGTGGCCATGGCATGTGCAGCGGCCCCCCAGACTTCACCTGCGTGTGCGACCTTGGCTGGACGTCCGACCCGCCCCCGCCCACGCCGGCCCCGGGACCCCCCGCCCCACGCTGCTCCCGGGACTGCGGCTGCAACTTCCACAGTTCCTGCCGCAAGCGCGGGCCTGGCTTCTGCGATGAGTGCCACGGTGAGCAGCCCTCACCCCGGCTCCGGGGCCTGGCCTGAGGGTAGCTGCCCAGGGCTCTGGTTTCCTTCTCCCCGAGGGATTCTGCGTTCCCTCAGCCAGCACCAGGTTCTCCTGCTCCGATTCCTATCCCTCAGCCTGGGTTTCACTGCCACCATCCCTGGCTGGACCTCAGTTCCCCTGGGGGCGTGCTGTTCCCCTGTACCCTCTGCCCCAGTCTGGGCCCTGGTCACCCTCCTCTGCAGCAGCCAGATGGAGTCAGGGGTCAGCTGAGCTAGGAGCCAGGCCCTCCCTGCCCCGGCCCTGACCCTGCTTCTGCCTGTGGGGCCTCCACAGACTGGACGTGGGGGGACCACTGTGAACGCTGCCGGCCTGGCAGCTTCGGCAATGCCGTGGGCTCCAACGGCTGTCGGCCCTGCCAGTGCAACGGGCATGGAGACCCACGCCGCGGCCACTGCGACAATCTCAACGGGCTCTGCTTCTGCCAGGACCACACTGAGGGTGCTAACTGCCAGCTCTGCTCCCCCGGCTACTACGGAGACCCCCGGTGAGCCAGGGGCCTCCTAGGTGGGGTGAGTGGGGTCGGTGACAGGGTGGGAAGGGGCAGCACTGGGCTGACACCGACTCTCCTCCGTCTCCCCAGGGCCGGTGGCTCCTGCTTCCGGGAGTGTGGGGGTCGCGCCCTCCTCACCAACGTGTCCTCTGTGGCACTAGGCTCACGCCGGATTGCGGGGCTGCTGCCTCCAGGCGGCGGAGCAGCAAGAACTGGGCCGGGCCTGTCGTACTGCGTGTGGGTGGTCTCGGCCACCGAGGTGCTTCAGCCCTGTGCTCCAGGCACCCTCTGCCCCCCGCTCACGCTCACCTTCTCTCCTGACAGCAGCACTCCCTGCACGGTGAGCGCCTGGAGATGCCAGGGCTCCAGGGCTCAGTCCTGTGCCTCCCTGTCCAGCCCCAGTCCTCAGCCTTTGGCCCATACCCCTCTGTTTTATCTGGCGAACCTCAAACTATTCCTTAGACCCCAGCCCTTCGTTCCTAAGCCCACATACCCTCCCAGCTCACCTGTGTGTGGTTCCTCACTCCTCAGATACCCCTTCCCATCCAGGCATAGTAAATATTTCTACCTTGTGTGCCAACTCTGACCAACTGGGTGTGGCCGCTGGCAGCTCTGTGTTGAGAGCGGGGGACCCTGGGAGAATGCCTGCTCCGTGAGCCCCCGCTGTGCGGACGCAGGGCGGAGCGCTGCCTCCACGTGTTTCATGGTCTGCCCTTGAGGTTGAAGCAGCCCATCTCCCAGTCTCAGTGCTCCTCCTCAGCTCCCTCACCTCCCAGACCCCCAGCGTCTCTCTTTCGCATTCTCATCACCTCTGAGTCCCAACTCTGCTCCCTCCAGCTGAGCTACGTCCTGGCCTTTGATGGATTCCCTCGCTTCCTGGACACTGGTGTCGTCCAGTCGGACCGGAGCCTGATTGCTGCTTTCTGCGGCCAGCGGCGGGACAGGCCCCTCACTGTGCAGGCCCTGTCTGGTATGGGGACTGGGGGAAAGGGAACCTTGGCCTTTGGCTCATACCCCTTGCTGTGCCCCTTACTGCCTGAGGTGGACTCAAGACCCATTCTAATGCTGTCCAGCCCAGTTGCCTCTGACTCACTGGGGATGCTGTCTCTGGGCCTCACTGTCCAGCTGAGAAGCAAATAGAATTGTGCTGGTGGGCCTGCTTCTCTAGAGAGAAAGGCCTAGTTGGATGTGACTTTGGGGTCCACAGAATGCTGGCATCAGGCCTCTCCTCTGTCTGGTTCTTAACTAGTGGTGATGTGCCCTTGGGGCACCTGGCAGCATCTGGAGCCCTTCTGATTGCCATGCTGGGAAGTGCTGCTGAGGCTCATGGGCGGAGGCGAAGATGCTGCTCTGTATTCTCCAGTGCACAGCACAGCCCTGCAACGGAGAGTCACCACGCCCACATGTTGCCGTGTCAGAGGCTGAGAGCCAGCTTGGTCTGGAGGGGATGCACTAGAAATCACGCCCTGCCCAAGGCAGTTCAAGTGCCTGAGTCTGGAAGTGCTGCTCTCCTCTTGTCAGTCTGAGTGGCCTGAGGCTGGGAGGGCGAGGGCAGGGTTGTAGTGGGCCTGCTGGAGACTGCAGGCATTGCCACAGCCCTCAGTGAGCACTGGAGCTGAGTGCTCTCATTTCATGTCACTCATGTTTACTGAGCATCTCTGGTGAGCTGGGACTGAGCCAGACACAGCATACAGTGGTGAGCGAGGGAAGGGGCCACAGTGATGGGTCTGAGGGTCAGGAGAAGGGAAGTGTTGTGGCCAGAGGGCCTGCAGACCCTCCTTTAAAAATGCAGCTTTATTGGGACTGTTTTTTCATCACCCCAGCCCAATCTGCTTTCTAAGGAGGCAGTTGGAGTGCTTGCCAGTGACAGGATGGAAGTCACGTTTTGAAAGGATCACTGTGCAGGCTAGGGTGAGGGCAGCAGGAAGACCTATATGAGGCTGGTGCTGGTACCCAGGCGAGATGGTTGTGGAGGCGGCGCACGGCGCACCAGTGTGACAGATTTAGGCTTACGACCCACAGCGGGTGCTGGTGGGCTGTGTGCGGGTGGGACCAGGCATGCGGTGGGCGGTGGGATTCACCGTGGTGGTGCTGTAAATGAGAGGCCGCCCTGCTTCCCTGCTCCGGTCACTGGGTTTTCTCCGTCTGGGGCCCAGCAGTGCCCAGTAGGCCCGGTCACAGCTCCGCTGTCTCCACAGGGCTGCTCGTGCTGCACTGGGAGGCCAACGGCTCCTCTTCCTGGGGCTTCAATGCCTCGGTGGGCTCTGCCCGCTGTGGCTCAGGGGGTCCTGGGAGCTGCCCTGTGCCCCAGGAATGTGTGCCCCAGGATGGGGCTGCAGGCGCTGGGCTCTGCCGATGTCCCCAGGGCTTGGCTGGCCCACACTGCCGCATGACTCTGTGTCCCGAGAACTGCAATGCCCACAGCGGGGCAGGGACGTGCAACCAGGTACGGGTGGTCAGGGCAGGCCAGGTGGGGCAGGGTGGTGATCAGGGCTCCCCTGAGCCTCCTTCTGATGTCCCCTAGAGCCTGGGCGTGTGCATCTGTGCTGAGGGTTTTGGGGGACCTGACTGTGCCACAAAGCTGGACGGTGGGCAGCTGGTCTGGGAGACCCTCATGGACAGCCGCCTCTCCGCTGTGAGTTGTGGACATCTGCTCTCTGGGGAGGGGCCGCACCCCCAGACCCTGCGCCCAGCCTGGCATTCTGTCCTGACCTTCACATGACCCCTGACCCCCACCCCCACCCCCACCCCCAGGACACTGCCAGCCGCTTCCTGCACCGCCTGGGGCACACCATGGTGGAGGGACCTGATGCCACCTTGTGGATGTTTGGGGGCCTGGGCCTGCCCCAGGGGCTGCTGGGGAACCTATACCGGTGAGCACCGCCTGTAGAGGAGGGATACCTGAAAGAGATAAGGTCACCTCAGGGCATGCTGAAGTGTCTGGCACATGAATCCCCTGGGAGGGTGCAGGAAAGCCTGAACAGGTGAATGATACCCCAAAGGATGCTGGGACACTTGTCACGGAACTTAGCCCAGGACTGGCATACCATTTGGGTACTGCACCCTGGGGGACGGTAAGATGGACAGTGACTGTCATGGGGCGGTCAGTCCGGGGATGCTGGCTATCTGAGGGGGGGGGTCCCTATTGCTGCTGGGGGACCACGTATTCACACTGTCCTGCATCTCGGCCGCAGGTATTCAGTGAGTGAACGGCGGTGGACACAGATGCTGGCAGGAGCCGAGGATGGGGGCCCAGGCCCGTCACCCCGCTCCTTTCATGCAGCTGCCTATGTGCCTGCTGGCCGCGGTGCCATGTACCTGCTGGGGGGGCTCACGGCTGGAGGCGTTGCCCGTGACTTCTGGGTCCTCAACCTCACCACGCTGCAGTGGCGGCAAGAGAAGGTGAGCGCCCTTGCCCCCAACGCCACGGCCAGGCTCTGAGATTGCTGCTGAGCTGCCCGCCGCTTCCTGACACTCAGCACGAGTCTCCGAGTTGAGTGCCATGGGCCACGTGAGTCCCAGGTGTTCCCGAGCTTGTCCTGGCCAATCACACTGGGGTGCAGTGCTCTGGTCAGACAGGCAGGGCCAACCCACTGTGGACCAGGCAGAGGGCAGGGCCTTCCAGCTTCCAGAGGAACAGCAGGCTGCTCTGCCCAGGGAGGGTGCTCAGCAGGCTGGAGGGGCAAGTGCCGCCCACACCTGCCAGGACATGCTATCTGGAGCTCTGAGTCTCCCCCGGTGACCCCTGACCTCTGGTCCTCAGGGCCCTCAGACCGTGGAGCTGCCAGCAGTTGCTGGTCACACCCTTACTGCACGCCGAGGCCTGTCACTGCTCCTGGTGGGCGGCTACTCCCCGGAAAATGGCTTCAACCAGCAGCTGCTCGAGTACCAGCTGGCGACCAGCACCTGGGCATCAGGAGCCCAGAGTGGGACACCCCCCACAGGTGGGGCAGGGCATGGGGAGGGCACAGCACCCGTGCTCTTTGCCCTTCCCGCTGCGCAGGGCTTCCTGCGGGCTCCATCGTCGGCGCCCCACCGCGTCTGCCCACCCGCACCCGGATCCTCTGGGAACCAGCTCCTGAGAGCTCAGTGTCTTCATCACTCTTCCAGCCACTGTCCTTAGGCCTTTCTGGTGCCTCCTCCCTCTTATCTTTCCCAGAGTCTGTGGTTGTCCTTGGAACCAAAGGGGGGCTGAGAAGGACTCCTAGGCCTCTGGCCTTGGGACCTGGTGGTCACGGGAAGGAGGGGCTCCTGACCGCAGCTCTCTCCTCGTTCTGTGCTCACGCCCCCAGGTCTCTACGGCCACTCCGCTGTGTATCACGAGCCCACCGACTCCCTCTACGTCTTTGGCGGGTTCCGCTTCCACGTGGAGCTGGCAGCCCCGTCCCCCGAGCTCTACTCCCTGCACTGTCCTGACCGCACCTGGAGCCTGCTGGCCCCATCTCAGGGGGCAAAGGTCAGGAAAAGTGGTCAGACTCGTGGTTGTAGCGGGTGGAGGTGAGGGGCCCCCTTTCTTAGTTCCTCAGACACCAGCTCACCCCGGGATTCCATTCCCTTTCCGGACACCCACATTGAACTGCAGCCCCGTGACTTGAAGAAATGAGTCCTACCTGGAGGTCTGAGACCTGGGTCTGACGCGGCTCTGCCCACTCGTGGTGTGGCCCTGGCAGATCCCATCCCCTTCCTGGGGCTCCCATCTGTCAGACATGGGACTGGGCTCCTTCACTTCCTGCCTTCATGGCCAGAGGCGACACTGGGAACGCGAACCCTCGGTGGTTTCTGTCTGCAAGCACACTTCCAAGGCCTTGGGTCCCACTGCGAGGCAGGCAGAAGAAGCCGTGCCTCAGCCCGGGATGTGAACTCACGGAGAAATGTGGGGCTCCTCTCAGTCCAGGCTAGGTTCCTGGGGAGCAGCAGGGGCTGTGGAGGTTCTGGGAAGTTTGGGGGAGGGGAGATGACTCTCGGGGCTGCGCCGAGGAGTGAGCTATGTTTGCTGGAGGCAGGAGGAAGGACTGAGGAAGGTTAGAATTGTGTGGGCTGTTGGGAGTTGGGGAGAAGGAGATTTGGGGTGGTGGGTGGGCTGAGAGAGTGAGCGTAAGGAGCAGAGGACCTGTCCCTGACAGGTCATCCCTGCCACTGTGTCCACAGCCCCGCCCCCGACTCTTCCACGCTGCAGCCCTGCTAGGGGACACCATGGTGGTCCTTGGGGGGCGCTCGGACCCTGACGAGTTCAGCGGTGATGTTCTGCTCTACCAGGTCAACTGCAATGCCTGGCTTCTGCCCGACCTCACCCGTAAGTCTGTCGCTGTCTGGGGGTCCGTCCTGGGACTCCCCACTCACTGGGGGTCCCTTGGGCTCTGCTGAGTCCCAAACTCGCTGCCGAAGTGCCTGTCCCCTCCATGTTATCCAAACACTCACGAGGCACCCAGCCTATCCGTCCTTCCTTTTTAGAAAAATTCATTCTTATTCTGATTATGAAAGTGAAAATATGCGTTGTATATAACTTGTGGAATAGGAGAAAAAACGCTCCCCACCCCACTCGGGAGACAGCTGCTGCCATCTGTGGGTGTTTCCTCCCAGCCTGCTGTGTGTGGGCTGGAGAGGTCTGTGTCTGTGCTTTTTATTTCACTTGATGTTGGGAGTGACTATTTCTGGGCCTTGTCTGCTTTTCCTTTTGCTTCTGTCTCTGAACTTCTGTTTTTATTTTAATCCATCTTTTCTAATACTCTGTCCTCTTTTTTGTTGTTGAAGATTTCAAAAAATTAAGTGAAATTCATGTAATAGAATTAAAGGTCGTAAAACGAATCAGTCCCTGGCGTTTGGCATTTGCAGCATGCTGTTAGCCGCCTCACCTCTATCTGACTGCAAAACGCATGTCCATTCCACTCCCCTCTTTGTGTTCCTTTCTCTGTCTCTCTCCCTCTCGCTCATGCACCTCTTAGGGTCCAGTTCTCTTCCCTGTCTCTGCTCTCCTTCGACTGTCCTCCCGCTTGCTGTCCCTCTGACTGGTATCTCTTTGGGTCTCTTCCCCAGTCTCCTCTGCATCTCTCATCGCCTGTCTTTCCCCAGGCCCTGCCTCCGTGGGGCCCCTGATGGAAGAGTCTGTGGCCCACGCTGTGGCGGCTGTTGGGAGGCGCCTATACCTCTCTGGGGGCTTTGGAGGAGTGGCCTTAGGCCGTCTGCTGGCCCTGACCCTGCCCCCTGACCCCTGCCACCTGCTGCCCTCACCCGAAGCTTGTAACCAGTCTGGGGCCTGCGCCTGGTGCCACGGAGCCTGCTTGTCCGGGGACCAGGCACACAGGTAATCACCGGGGAAGACCGCGCACAGTGGGGGTGCTGGTGCCCTCTGAGAGGCGGGGAGGCCTGGGGAGTGTTTGGTAGGGGCAGGGTGACAGCTCAGGTGGAAAACATGGAGCACCTCGGCAGGCTACGTTGCAGGCTGGGGTCGCAGTCCAGAGGCTCTGAGCAGCTGGTCTGAAATGGGCCCTGAGCGGCGGGCAGAATTCAGAGTAGCACGGGTTCTGTGGTGCAGCCGTGCCAGGCATATGCGGGAGCCATCTGGCTCGGAATTTGAGACTGGGAAGGTGGGCTCAGCTCCGAAAGGGCCGCGGTGCCCGGCCGAGGCGGCCCCCCAGCTCCACAGACCCTGCATCTGCAGAGCAGGCACCCAGACACCTCTGGAAGCCACGGGTGCTTCTGCAGCACAAACTCACTTGGCTGCACGGTCACCCCGAGCTGCTAGGGGACTAGGGTTGGGTATGTCGTCGTATTTATCAAAGAGGTGCTAGCGGGTTTGATTTGTGGCATCCCCCCGGGCCTCACTAGGGGTATATGAAACAATAGGTACGCTGCTGCTTTCCTAGAATCTGAAACATGAGCCAGTCAGGATTTGGAGTAGGGGCTTGTGGCCTTCCTCTAGGTGATGGGGGGCCTCGGAAAGCTTGAGCAGGAGCAGGCAGGGCAGGAGGGTGAGGTGAAGGGGCTGCAGGTGGCCCCCGGAGGAGGCTGGGCGAGAGGAGTGGGCCTGGACTGGGCAGGGCGCGGCAGGGTTGCAGAGGAGGCACCCACCAGAGAGAGATTCAGCGGGTAGAGGGCTCCATGGCTGGAGGGTCAGGAGGATGGGGGTATCACCCAGTTTCTGGCCTGGGTGATAGGTGGTTGTGGGACCATCACCAAGCGACGTGGGGGCACCACTTTGGGGACCTGTGCTGAGTCTGGTTAGGAACGCATGTGGGGGACCCTGCAGGACAGTGTCCAGGAGGGACCGGGGGAAGTGAGGGTGGAAGGATGACTGGGCCTGGCCGGGTGTGAGTGAGCTGGGTCTCATGCCTCGCAGGCTGGGCTGTGGGGGCCTCCCCTGCTCCCCAATGCCTCGCTCGCCCGAGGAGTGTCGACGTCTCCGGACCTGCAGTGAGTGTCTGGCCCGACATCCCCGGACCCTGCAGCCTGGAGACGCAGAGGTGAATGGGCCAGCAGGAGGGTCTTGGGGACCACTGAGCCCTTCCGCTGTGGCTGGGGGTGTGGGGGGGAGTAGCCGGCATCTTGAGGACCCACTGAGCCTGTCTTCCCCTGCCAGGCGTCTGCTCCCCGCTGTAAGTGGTGCACCAACTGCCCGGAGGGCGCCTGCATTGGCCGCAATGGGTCCTGCACGTCGGAGAACGACTGTCGGATCAACCAGCGAGAGGTCTTCTGGGCGGGGAACTGCTCGGAGGCTGCCTGTGGGGCTGCCGACTGCGAGCAGTGCACCAGGGAGGGCAGGTGCATGTGGACGCGGCAGTTCAAGAGGACGGGTGAGCAGAGGCGCAAGCCTGGCTTCGGGGAGGAGGAGAGGAGAGGGCTGGGGGCCTGAGCAGGTTCTCACCCCGGCCCCCCCGGCCCCAGGGGAGACCCGCCGCATCCTCTCAGTGCAGCCCACCTACGACTGGACGTGTTTCAGCCACTCCCTGCTGAATGTGTCCCCGATGCCGGTGGAGTCGTCGCCCCCACTGCCGTGCCCCACCCCCTGTCACCTCCTGCCCAACTGCACCGCCTGCCTGGCCTCCAAGGGTGCCGATGGGGGCTGGCAGCACTGTGTCTGGAGCAGCAGTCTCCAACAGGTGCGGCCCAGTGTTCTGGCCCCCTTCTCTGCCTCCTGTTCCTGCGTCTGCCTCCTCTCCCAACTCTGGCTCCACCTCGTTTTCCCTCTACTTCCTTCTCTCTCCTCTCCTCTCCTCTCCTCCGCACGTCTTCTTGCCACATGTGTGCCACTGTCTGGACCCCCAGCCCGTGTGGCTCCCAGACTTGGGGAGGCTGTCTCTGCCCATCCTTCCCACAGTTCTTAACACCATCTCCCCTCTGCCCTCCAAGACCCCACTTCCTTCCTCCATCTCTCCCTGCCTTTGGAGCGTTGGTTGTATGAAGCAGAAACCTGCCCACACTGGCTTCATTGTTGGGGACTGGGGCATCTGGAGGGATCTGAGGATAGGGAATACTCACTCCTTCCATCTTTCTTGGGCCACATGGTCTCAGATCTCAGCTGGTCTCAGCTAGTCTCTCCACCCTCCGGTGATCGTCAGCACACTGCCAAAATGGCAGCTCTTGACCCTCGGTCTGACTTTCTAATTCTGGAGATGACAGTCATCCCTGTTCATCAGTTTGTTCACATTCTCAAGGAAGACTTCAACTCAGCTCACAAGTTAGGTGTCCAGCTCTGGTCCAATGAAACATGGCCAGGAGGGGTCGGGGCACGTGGTTCAAGAGTGGTTCCTATCCTCGTCTGTGACTGGGCTGAGGGGCGGTCCTAGAAGGTGGGAGGCCCTGCGAGTCCGTCCCCGACTCCCCAGCACGTGCTTTCTCCTGGTCTGTTCCAAAGAGGCCTCTGCCTGGCATTTCCCTGTCCCAGTGGCAGACACAAGGCACTTGGCTCCCCTCTCCACCCAGGAGGACAAGAGGGTTGTACCTAATGCCATGTCTGAAACAAGGTCACTGGACTCAGGTCTGAGTCTGATTCCCTCTGACATCCACTCTCCATTCACATCTTCACTGTGCAAGACCCAGTCGAAGTCTGGCTGCCGCTGGCTCACAGCCTGTGAGACTACATGAGTCTTTGATAAAATTGGGGTGATGCCAACAGACCCCCAACACCAACAGTTCGCTGGGTACCGAGTGTCCAGCAATTCAATTCACACGTGATACTGTCTACCTGGAGTTAGCATCAGACTTGCAAGTTTGAGGGCTCACACCGCAACGCTGTCTTCATTTCACTTGCTGGTGGCAAGTCCAGGCCACCCATGCTTCCGACTGGCCGTAGGTCAGGTCCTCACCGCCACCTTTCAGGCAGCTAGTGTGGCTCACAGAGTTCAGAAAAGCATGTCTTTACTAATTCCAGTTTACAATAAAAGTTGTAACTCAGAAACAGCCAAATGGAAGAGATGACTAGGCAGGGGATGGTGGGTGGGATGCAGAGTTTTCATACCTTCTCTGGGCATCCTGCCTTCCGAGTGTCAGTGTTCACCAGCTCAGGGCTCTCTCCTCAGGGGTTGTCTTCCTTCCTTCCTTGAGAGCAGGAAGAAGACATTATTTTTATTAGTTGTTCATATTGGTTGCTTCCTTCGGCCTCAGGACACGAACCTGGATCCTTGGTATGTATGTGGCCTGCGCTGACTGCAGGCAGCAGACTTAACCGCTGTTCTCCCAGACCGCACCAGTTCAGGGGTTTCATGGTGCTCGGTCTCCCGGTGCACCCCCTCCCTCATATCCCTACTCCCAGTTAGTGGCTGGGGCTGGAAGTTGCAACCTCTGATCTCTGCGTCTTTGTGGTGATGGTCCTTTTGCTCTCTGGGGACCTTCCACTAAGTCATCTAAATTCAAGAGTGAAAAGGGCTCCATAGGATTAACGAAATGTACTTCCATCACTCAGGAATCTTAGTAGCTCAGTGGCAGGAACACCCCAAATGTACGTTTTGCTAAACCACACCACCTCACAGGGAAGGCGTACACACCGCAGGTGACCCTGGAAGCACAGGATTTGAACTCTGCAGGTCACTTAGACACGGATTTATTATCTGAAGGTTCCACTTCATGGGTTCCACCCTGCAAGGAAGGGACTGAGCATCTTCGAATTTTGGTATCTGAGGGGGGTCCTGAGACCTCTCTCCCGTGGATACTGAGGGACAGCAGTAGTTAAGTTTTGGGTGCGTCACAGTTACACGTAGATTTTCCACTGTGTGGGGGTGACACCCTAGTGCCCGTGTGGTTTGCAGGCCGGCTGTCAGCAGGACTGTTTGGAGCGTGGCAGTGCCTGCTTTTCAGCAAAAGCTCCAAAGTGCCCGATGCCACCTACCCTGAGGGTCCTTGATCCTCACTGTCTGGGACACACAGGCTGTTCCCATGGGGCTTTCAGTGTGGACTTCAGTGTCGGATTCTAATAAACCATGGCCTCTTGTCCCCAAGCCTGGGGTCCTGCTGGTGACACAAGTTCTCCCCAAATATTATGGCGATTTTCATTGTTATATTTGTGGGGACTCAGGGACCAGCTGCTCTGGACTGCTCCCACACCACCAGGCTCTCAGGGCAGCTCAGGTGCGGGGCAGTCAGGTGTGAGGCAGGAGGAAGTGGTGGGGCCTCTGACTTGAGAGAGCAGGCCAGACCTGCTAGGATCTGGCTTAAAGGCAGGCACGGTGTGACTCTGACTTCACAGCCTGAAGCTCCTGTCCTCCTTTCCACCAAGCCTCTGTGGAGTACCTTCCTCAGGAAGGTAGCCTGTGGCTCAGCAGACAAGCTGGGGTCCTGCTCTCAGAAGTCAGTTCCTACCTCTCCTCCAGGGACACAGGAAATCAGTGTATGGTGCTGGGCAGCATAACTGGCGCAACAGAGGTCACAGCAGACAGTGCTGTGCAGATGGCGACTCTGTTTCCTCCCAGATTGGCCGCTGTCTGCAGTGAGTGCACTAAATTTAGATCTGGAAGAGCAGCCTGGCCAGACTGTTTCTGGCCATGGGCAGGCACAGCGCGGCGGCCCTGACCTTGAGCGGACTTGGGTGCCAGCCACAGCAGCCCAGGCTATTTCAGGATGGCATGATGGCTCTCTCTGCTGACACAGCCACCCAGACCCGTCTCTTTCCTCTTGGCCCAGGCAGTAACCGGAGTGCTCCTAGATGCTGAGTTAAATTTCCACCGATCTGAACCTCATCATGCACCTGGTCTGGGCCTCAGGACATGATGAGTGGTGGCATATGACGTGCTGCGTAGCCCCCAGCATGGAGCCTCTGTCCCGCAGTGGGGGCCTGCTGCCCAGCCTCTCGGCTGACGCCTGCGGCACTGTGGCGGGCAGACCCCCTCCTGGTACCAGTTTCTCCACCTTGGCTCACTGCCTTCATTTGGTTTCAGAAGCAGCTACTCACTGAGCTGGGGACATGAAAGGGACTCAGAGCTCCAACACAGGGCACCTCCCCAGGCGGAGTTGGGGCTGCAGCCAGGCCTCACGGGGGCTGGAGATGCAGTAGAGCTGCCTCTCCTGTCCTTGGGTGTGCGGTTCTCATCGCTGCCTCCCTCTGCTTCTGCACTTTGTCTCTGTTCTCTTTGCCGCTATTTGCTCATCCAGATGGCCTGGCTGCCACAGTCTTCTAGTTTCAAGGACACCCTGGGTTTGACCGCCACCCTGTTCTCATTACTTGAGAGAGAAGATGACTCTGGCAGTGTCCTTCTTGATGCCTCCACTGGCCAGGGAGGGTGAGAGCCCCAGAAGAGGGTATAGTCTGGTGGCAGCAGGTCTCTTTAACCCTCTTTCCCTGACAGTGTCTGAGCCCATCCTACCTGCCCCTGCGGTGCATGGCCGGCGGCTGTGGACGACTGCTCCGTGGGCCCGAGAGCTGCTCCCTGGGCTGTGCTCAGGCAACCCAGTGCGCCCTGTGCCTGCGGCGCCCCCACTGTGGCTGGTGTGCCTGGGGGGGCCAGGACGGGGGCGGCCGCTGCCTGGAGGGTGGACTCAGCGGCCCCCGTGAAGGTGAGATGGGGTTGGGGCCGGGGTGAGGGGCTGCTGCAGAAGACACGGGGTGCCAGGGGCTGCACGGATCTGGGCTTGGGACGTAGCAGCCAGGCCGGGGTGATGGGGGTGGTGCAGAGGCCCCCCAGGTGAGCGCTCCATCCCCTTTCCAGGGCTGACATGTGGGCGTTCTGGGGCCTCCTGGGCCTTCCTGTCCTGCCCCCCTGAGGACGAGTGTGCCAACGGGCACCACGACTGTAACGAGACACAGAACTGTCACGACCGGCCACACGGCTATGACTGCAGCTGCAAGACAGGCTACACCATGGACAAGTGAGGCTGTAGCCGGGCGGGGTGTCCCCGAGTGTGAGGGGGCCAGGGCGGGTGAGCTGGGCCAGCTGCCCTGGGGCTCCGGCTGCCCTGACCCTCTCCCACCTGGCAGTGCGACTGGGCTGTGCCGCCCTGTGTGCGCCCAGGGCTGCGTGAACGGCTCGTGCGTGGAGCCCGACCACTGCCGCTGCCACTTCGGCTTCGTGGGCCGCAACTGCTCCACCGAGTGTCGCTGCAACCGCCACAGCGAGTGCGCCGGCGTGGGCGCCCGCGACCACTGCCTGCTGTGCCGCAACCACACCAAGGTGGCCCCCCACCCCCGCCTCCGCGCCTGGGCCTGCTCCAGACCGGGACCGCTCCCGGGGTCCCAGGAGACGTGGGGAGGCCTTGGGGACCCGTGGGGCTTGTTCCACACAGGGACTGCCCTGGCGCTGCGCTCGGTAGACAGGTGGCCTGGACCAGGGAGTGTGGTCACCTGGGTGGAGATTTGGGAGTGTCAGGGCGCGGGCTCTTTGCACTGTGGACACTGGGTTACAGGGACAGAGCCCCTGTCACTGGAAGCACATGGCGAGGATGGAGGGCTGCTGGCAGACAGGCTGGGAGTCCTCCCAGAGCCCACCCCACACCCTGGCACTGCCCTGACCCTCCAGCCTCTCTGACTGCCCTGTCCCTGGTTTCCAGGGCAGCCACTGCGAACAGTGCCTCCCGCTGTTTGTGGGTTCAGCCTTGGGGGGCGGGACCTGCCGTCCCTGCCATGCCTTCTGTCGTGGCAACAGCCACGTCTGCGTCTCTAGGAAGGAGCTTGAAATGTCCAGGAAGGAGCCAGAGAAGTATTCACTGGACCCAGAGGAGGTGAAAAAGGCTGAGGGCCCAACTCCTAGGTCTGAGGGAGGAGGGACTGGGGTCTGGACTCCTGGTCTGAGGGAGGAGGGTCTAGTCATTGCCCTTTAGTGATCACCCTGTCCATTCCTTGACCAGATCGAAAACTGGGTGACAGAGGGCCCCAGTGAAGACGAGGCCGTGTGTGTGAGTTGCCACAATAACAGCTATGGGGACAAATGTGAGAGCTGCCTCCACGGCTACTTCCTCCTGGATGGAAAGTGCACCAAGTGAGAGGACCCCTGCCCTGCTCACTGGGAACAAATAGCCCCATGAGCCCGACTCCCCTCCGTGGTCCTCTGCCCTCGGTCAGGGGGCCCTCAGGCTTGGGGAGGGAAGGGCCAAAGCCTGCCCCCAGTGGACAGAGCAGCCTGGGTGGAGAGCATGGACAAAGACAGAGGGCTGCGAGGGAGAGGCCTCACAGTCTCCTGTCCCTCCCTCCCTCTGAATGAGAGTCAGGCCAACCCCAGTTCTCATGCTGCTTAATGCTGCTTAACAGCCCCGATGTCTTGGGCAAATGGTGTGACTCTATGAGCCTCGCTTCTGCTTTAGGACTTTGAGGCGACTTGGAGCTCACACATGCAGTGTCCGACCTGGGTCTCTCTAGGTCGTGAAGTTCTATGACCTTCATCTCTCCCTCCTCAGATGCCAGTGTAATGGCCATGCTGACACATGCAATGAGCAGGATGGGACAGGCTGCCCATGTCAGAACAACACAGAGACCGGCACGTGCCAGGGCAGCTCCCCCAGTGACCGCCGAGACTGCTACAAGTACCAGGTGTGGCTGGAGAAGGGCCCCACCCACAGGCCAGAGCCAGGAAGAGGTAGCCTGGTCCAGGCAGCACCGTGGCAGGGTTTGACATCTGTGGTCCTGGGGTTGATGTTCGCTTGACAGACTGATCCTGAGCCTATGGCAGTGATGCGGGGGGGATCCAGACACAAGCCTCTGGGGGGCGCTCGACCAGTGAAGTGATAGACTTACAGATGGTAGATAGTCACAACTGAAAGGGTGCAGATGCTGGCAGCGCATCTCATGGTAGGTTACACGAAAAAGAAAATATCTTGGCTCTCAAACCTGAGGTCTGGAGGACCTTCAGGAACGGCTGAATCCAGCAGCATCAGGAGTGTGTCTTTTGCCTTTTGATGCTGCTTCCTCTGAGTTGGCATCATTCTCAGGCAGGTTTTCTCCCACGTGGCAGCCCTATCTGATGACCTGGGACAAACTGGATGTCTGAAATAATTGCTAATACCCAGATTCAAATTTCTCATGAATCCATTTCCCGTTTCCTCTGCTGGGCCCCAGGAAGCTCCTGGAGCCCCTGCATTGGCCACAGGTGGGCTGCCATTTGCCGGCTTACCTTCCACAGAGAGTTCAGTTCCCAGCACCCACCCACCTTCTTTAGTTGCAGAGGAAAGAAAATCCCTTCTTGCATCAGTCTTCCTGACCCATCTGCAGAAGCATCCTGTCCACAAAGATGCAGCTCCATGCAGTGGGGCAACTGCACTTCAGAAGCCTTAGTAACCCCCTGTGTTTCCATCCTGGAAGACTTACTTTCTTGATACGTAAGATGAACTTATCCTTCTCCAGCTGCTTTGGATCAGCAGTTTCTGTAGGCGACTCATCAACAGCCCTAGTAGCCAGTCTGGAGGGAGTGTCCACCTCCAAGCAGGTGCTGTGCTGTGGACACAGTGGAGACAGGAGATATGGAATCTCACAAGGCCCTCCTGGGCCTCTGGGAGGTGTGGACATAAGAGGAAACGAAGCTCAGAGACATGAAATCCTGTCCCAGGTCAGACAGTCCACTGGGTTTGGAGTCTAGATTGACCCTGGCCTGACCCAGAGCCTGAGCAGTTTCCACTGGATTGCAGGAGTCAGAATAGCTTTGCCCATCCACTCGGCCACTCCACTGTCAAAGCACCTGCTCCCGACATGTCGCTGAACGACGGGGGTCAGTTCTGAGACGGCATCGGTAGGCAGGGTCATCATGTATGAGCGGCCAAGTGTGGTTACACAGACCTGGAGGACAGCCCACTGCACAGCTGGGCTACGCGGAATAACCTGTTGGGGTCACTGTTGACTGAAATGTCATTCGGTGGCACGTGGCTGGATAGGCTGGCACTGACAGGGAGAAGTGCTGCCACACAGCCAGGAACAGATCAGACCAGCTGATCTGCTGGCCCCTCCACAGGCTCGGGGAGGAGTCAGCCATGAGTAAGTCAGACACATAGGTCGTGAGTTAGTCATGAGCAGTGAGGAGAAAATTGAGCAGCAAGGAGGGCTGGGGTGCATCAGAGAGGGTGTAGTTGCCTCGGTGGCCAAGGAAGGTGACACACGAGTTAAAGACTTGACGCCAGTGAGGATGCATCGCACGCTGATGTGGGGAGGTGAGTGGAGCGCCATCCAGGCAGAGGATCAACCGTGCAAGGGCTCCTGCCCAGGAAGAGGGAAGCGGGGCAGTTGAGGCTGGCTGTCCCTGGGCGGCGCTCTCTGCAGCCCATGGGCAAGCTGTCCCCTCCTGTGTACTGAGGAAGGACATCAAGTCCCGCAAGGTGAAGTCTCCAGTGCAAAGCCATTCAGCTAGTGAGGAGGCGGAGCCGGGGGTCTGCAGAGCTCTGCTAGCGGTGCCTCAGGTCCAGAGGCCTTGGCCTCAGCAGGGCGATTGCACAGACCTCAGTGCTGGAGAGTAGGGTCGCAGTGGCATGCACACATTTTCAGGGAACCCCGGGGGTTACAAGAAGGCTGGGAGGACACTGGGGGCCCCGGAGAAGCAGGTGCAGGATGTCAGGCCGGCCTGTGGGACGCCGGGGTCTGAGCTCAGCTCTGATGGCTGCTCCACCCCACCTTGCCCACAGTGCGCCAAGTGCCGGGAGTCATTCCACGGGAGCCCGCTGGGCGGCCAGCAGTGCTACCGACTCATCTCCGTGGAGCAGGAGTGCTGCCTGGACCCCACGTCCCAGACCAACTGCTTCCACGAGCCCAAACGCCGGGCGCTGGGCCCTGGCCGCACCGTCCTCTTTGGTGTGCAGCCCAAGTTCACCAATGTGGACATACGTCTGACGCTGGACGTGACCTTCGGTGCCGTGGATCTCTACGTCTCCACCTCCTATGACACCTTTGTGGTCCGCGTGGCGCCAGACACGGGTGTCCACACTGTGCACATCCAGCCTCCCCCGCCACCCCCTCCGCCACCGCCCCTTGCTGACGGGGGACCCCGGACAGCTGGAGATCCTGGGGGGCCAGGGGCCGGGGGTGGACCAGGCGCCCCAGCAGAGCCACGCGTGCGGGAGGTCTGGCCACGAGGCCTAATTACGTACGTGACAGTGACGGAGCCGTCAGCGGTGCTGGTGGTCCGAGGCGTGCGGGACCGGCTGGTCATCACCTACCCGCACGAGCACCACGCCCTCAAGTCCAGCCGCTTCTACCTGCTGCTGCTGGGTGTGGGAGACCCGCATGGGCCTGGTGCCAATGGCTCGGCCGACTCGCAGGGCCTGCTCTTCTTCCGGCAGGACCAGGCCCACATCGACTTGTTTGTCTTCTTCTCCGTCTTCTTCTCCTGCTTCTTCCTCTTCCTCTCACTCTGTGTGCTCCTCTGGAAGGCCAAGCAGGCTTTGGACCAACGGCAGGAGCAGCGCCGGCACCTGCAAGAGATGACCAAGATGGCCAGCCGCCCCTTCGCCAAGGTCACTGTCTGCTTCCCGCCGGACCCTGCAGCTCCAGCCCCTTCCTGGAAGCCAGCTGGGCTCCCGCCACCCACCTTCCGCCGCTCTGAGCCCTTCTTGGCCCCGCTGCTGCTCACAGGGGCCGGTGGGCCCTGGGGACCCATGGGCGGGGGCTGCTGCCCTCCGGCCATCCCTGCCACCACTGCTGGCCTGCGAGCAGGGCCTATCACCCTCGAGCCCACCGAGGACGGCATGGCTGGGGTGGCCACGCTGCTGCTCCAGCTGCCTGGTGGGCCTCATGCACCCAACGGCGCCTGCCTGGGCTCAGCCCTCGTCACGCTGCGGCACAGGCTGCAGGAGTACTGCGGTGGCGGCGGGGGTGCTGGGAGCAGCGGGCATGGGGCTGGTGCAGGCCGGAAGGGACTGCTGAGCCAGGACAACCTCACCAGCATGTCCCTCTGACCATGGCAGGGTCCTCAACCACAGCGTCCAAGTCCCCTGACTGGGCCCCCGACTTCGGGCCCCTCCACCCGGAGGCCACGGACACTGTCCTCAGAGACCTCTGGTTCCCTCCCCCCAGAGCCCCAGGCAAGGCCGCCTTCGCTCTGCATTCAGTGACCGGTCAAGTCCTGCTGTGCCGGACACTGTTGCAAGCACTGGGCAGAGCAGGAGCATGGCTGACCAGGTTCCCTGATCTCCTGGGACTTCGGTTCAAGTGAGGGGAGACAATCGACACAGCGCACGCACACACGCACCACAAGTACGAACATTTCCGAAGGACAAGTGTCATGTTAGCTATGGCTGAGAGGGGCAGCGGGGTCGCCGCTAGGTGTCCATGAAGATGGACCGAAGGAGGGAGCTGGCCGTGGAAGAGCTGTGGGAGGTGGGTTTCAGGCGGAGGGAGCGTGAGTGCAGAGGCCCTGGGTGGGACCCACCTTGCTTTATTGGAAGGATGGGCTGGCCAGCCTGACCCAGACCAGCTGTGAAGGGGAGATGGGGTCGGGTCCCTTAGGGTTTTGGATTTTAGTCTCAGAACAATGGAAGTGATTGGACAGTTGAATGAGGGAGAAGGGCAGGACCCGGGGTAACTAAGGTCAGCCCGCTGTGGTGTGGACGATGGATCAGCAGGGGAGAGAGGCCACAGACAGATGAGATGATGACAGGCTGGACTGGGGGCAGGTAAGGGGTGTGTGGCATGATTGTCAGGGTGAGACGGGAAGAACCAGCGGCCCAGCATTGTGGGTCATGTGTTGTGATGGGGCTGAGTGGGCTTGTGGGAGGCAGGACTAGTTTTAGACCTAAGATGCTGTTTGGGCATCTTTTCAGTCAGGTCGAGCCAGGGAGAGAAACCGCTCTTGAGGATTTCAGCAGAAGGAGCTGAGTGCAGGGTACTGGCCACCTTGGTTCTTATGCCCTTGAGAAGAGGCGGGACGGGGAGGCAGTCCAGGGTCGGGCAAGACCTAGAGCTTGGAGGGACAAAGCCCAGATGGCCTTACTGACCCCATGACCAGGGTCACCTGATTCAGAGGGGATCCAGGAGATAAAGCCACGGACGGATGCCGCGCCAGCCGGGTAGGGCGTGGGGGCGCCTGGTTTGCAGGTGGGACAGTGGAGGCCTCAGCATACAGCTCTTCCCAGACAATGCTGCCTTGAAGACTTGGGGGTCCCCTCACCCCAGCTGCCATCTTGAACTTGTGAGCTCTTCTGCCCTTTGAGAAACCCTCCTCCATCATCCTAGCTGTCTTGAACTTGGAACTCTCGCCTTTCCTAAGACTATTCCCAGCTGCCATTTTGGACCTTGGGGAGCTGGGCCCTGCCATGTGGGCGGACAGAAGTGGAAGAGGGGGAGCCACCGAGTCAGCAATAAAGAGTGTGGGGAAGACAGGAGGACGTGGTGTGTCTGGCTCTGGTACATGGCAGGGTGCCCGCTTCGAGCCACAAGGCCTGGGCTGGCTCCGTGTACCCCTCCTAGGCAGGGTGTAGGGGGGTGCCATTGCAGAAACTTGTTCCCTAGAAGTCTCATCCCTTCTGGGGAACAGTGAGCCTTTGGCCCTTCCCTTGACCCCTATCACAGGGAGGCCCTAGCTTGTCTCAGGAGGAAGTGCATCCTCATCCCAGGCTCAGGCAGTGCTGCAGTTCAGGCAGCACGAGGACTGAGCACCCTGGCGCAATGAGCTCTCTCGTTCGAGCAGACGCCGATGACCCAAACCAGAAGCATCTGGGAGCCATCTGAGTTGCCGCCCGCCTGGGTAAGTGGGAGCACTGACGTGAGGTCCAGCGGGAGCAGGACGTCACCTCTTTCGGCCTCGCTGAGCACGGAGTCCTGCCTGGAGTGTGAGGCAGAGTCCCTCTGTCAGCCCAGCCCCTACGTGCGAGCTGGCCTCCTACCTGTTTAACCAGGGGCTCACAGAATTGGGCTGTGTGGTCTCCAGCGTGGCCCATGAATACCTGGCTTTTTAGGCCTTCTTGGCAGTGAAGGGGATTTTCAGGGATTGCTCGTCTCACATGTGGTTTTTACCTTTATGAGCTGCCTGTTCATGTGGCTGTGAACTGATATTTACTGAGTGCCTCGTGCTCAGTGTGCCTGGCACGCTGCTGCTGTGGTTTAATTTGCTCTCCAACAGCCGTGTGGATTAGGTGCCATGTAACCCCATTTTGCAAATGAGAAACCCAATTTACAGACCTCACTGATGTCATTAGGTGTTGAGTGAGACCCCAGGTACCTGACTCAAATCCATATACCTGACCGCTGGCCTCCTCCACCTTCTCAGGAAGATCAAGGTGTTCAAAATGGCCAGCTACTGTTGGTTAGGCGGTTTCCCACTGGGGAGGGCAGTGGAACGCTCCCCCCCCATGACCAGGAAGGTGCGAAAGGGGTGCTTCAAGCTTCTGTGTTTCGCTTGGACTCTTGGGTAAGGTCTCTTCCAGGCCCTCATGCTCTGGCTTTGCCTTCCTTACACGGACCATTTGCACAGTGACTGAACCTTCTGTCTGGGGCACAGAGGTGCTCTCCTTCCAAGTCCTGCCGCTGCCGTGCAGATGCCCGTGACCCGTGTGCCTCCTTCCTCTGAGTCAGCCTTCAGCTGTCACTTCTCTCGGCAGCTGTGCACCTGAATGCTGGGGCCTCGTGGTGGAGTGAAAGGAGACTGGGACACGGGAGGCTAGTTCCAGCCCCTTCAGGACTTCAGGAAAAGCGGGGACACAATGCCGTGGGCCTCCAGCACTCCAGGCACTGTGCTGGGTGCTTGACATATGTCTTTTAATCTTCCATTGTCACCACTGGGAGGTGGAGACTTGCTCTACTGTTCAGATGCAGAAGCCAAGTCCCCACTCTAGGAATTCAAGGTCAATGAAGAGGGAAGCCCAGGTTCTGGCACAGCCTGACTCCCCTGCCTCCCCCACCCCGCCCCACACTGCCTCTCAAATCCCTTCACTTTTCCAAACCAGTGTCTTGCACCATTGATCACTCATTATCTCCACCCACAATGAGCCCCGCACTATTCTAGATGCAGGGGGCACAGGTGTGAACAAAACCCCTGTCCTCATGGAGCTGACAAGCCAGCAGGGAGCCTAAATAAATAGGTAAATGATGCAGTCAGGATGAGAGGGGAGTTTGAGACTTGCTGTTGAGTGGAAGGAGGGAAGGGCAGGCCTCTCGTGACATGTGAGTAGAAGTGAAGGAGTGAGTCTTTGGGACACATGGAAGAACATTCTGAGGTGAGGGAACAGCTGCTGCAAAGGCCCTGAGGTGGGCATGTGGGTGGAGTGGAGGGAATAAGGGAGGACAGGTCATAGAGGGAGCTAAGGCAGGCGGTGTAGGCCCTGCGGTCCCAGTGAGCACTCTGACTTTTACTTTGTGCAGAAGGAGCCACAGCTCAGGAGGGTTGTCATCTAACTTTGGGGTACAGGGCCCCTCTGTGGGGGAGAGACTAAAGGGGTGGGGGTAGGAGAAGGAGCCCAGCAGGGAGGCCACTGAGGTGGAAATACTGGGCAGGTGAGGCGGTACTATGCAGACAAGTGAGATTCTCGATCTGTTTTGAGAGAATAGTTTGCTGGCAGATTGGAGCTTGGCGAGAAAGTAACAGCAACTTTCTGAGGTGGGGAGACTGGGCAGAGCAAATTTGGAGAGAAGAGGGAGTTAGATTTTGCACACATTACATTTTTTTAAAGGAAAGGTACATGCAGGAATGAAGGTGAGCAGAGACAGGAAGAGAGGAGGAAGAAGCATTTGTATTTATTTTTATTTAGTTGTTCAGTTACTCAGTTATTTAGTTATTTAGTTATTACTTTTTCCTCTCAGCCCTGGGAATGTGAACCCAGGTCCTTGGGATGTATGTGGACTGCACTCAGCCAGAGGCAGTGAACTTAACTGCTACTCCACCAGGGCGTGATTGCCCATGTTAAATTTGAGGTGCCGTTTAGATTTTCCAAGTGAAAGTATTACTTGGTAGTTGGATATACAGGCCCAGAGAGAGAGGGTGAGAGGAGAAGAAATAATAAAAGGAATATGCTAATATTAAGAGAGTTTACACAATAAACGCGTTTATTGGCATCACACTTTGGCCTTTCTGTCTGTTCCATCTCTTCTCACAGTTGTCATGTGACATGTTAGGGATTATTCTCAAAGGAGGAAACAATTTTAGAAGAGTTTATTAATTCACTGAGATGATATAGCAAGTGGCAAGAGTCCAGACTGGATCCCAAATGTGTCCAGTTTTGAAGCACATCATTTTCTAATGTGCTGGCTGCTTTCGCAATAGAGTGGATTAAACTGGATGACCCTTAAGGGTTCCTTTCAGCTCCAGGGAACATGAAACCTGGCAGTTCTCTGCTTTGGAGGGACAGGAAAACCCGTTAGAACTGTGTGTTAGCCGAGAGTCCTCAGGTGCTGAATGGGTGACGGGACAAGCCTAAGTTCTTCACGTGACCTTGAGTGCCCGCCTCTGCCGAGACACCTGATGGCTCTTGGTTTTCTTCAGGATCCAGGAGGGTTCCAGTTAGGCTGCTGAGCCGGTAGTGATGTGACTTTGTTAGTGAGGACACCTGCTCTAGAGAGGGGGCACGCTTGCTAATGTCTTGCACAGCAGGTCAGGGGCAAAGATTTGGCCCCACTCCAGAACTTTCACACCTGAGCATCTTCCCCGTGTCCCTACCTCCCTGTCAAACCTCCTGCTCCAGCTAGATTCCTTCCGCGGGACAAAAGGATGTAGGCGGGGTTGGTTTTCAGGTTTTTATTGTGGGTGTGTAGGTGGTGGGTGGGATAGGGAGGAGGGGCAGGGCCTCCCGGGAGGGGACCGAGGTGGCCAGGAGAGACCTGAGGAAAAAGCGAGGGGCCATGGAGAAATTCTTTACTCTCGGATCTTCAGTTCCCGCGCCATCTGACACAGGGCGCAGGGCAAACAAAAGGTGAGGGCCGCACAGTCGTGGCCGATCGAGCCCTAGACCGAGAGAGAGAAGTGAGGAGGCCGGCCGGGGTGGGCGAGCCCAGCCCCAGCGCTGCCCGGCGGGCCGGCCGCGCACCTGGATGCGGTAGCGCTCGCGCATGCCGGTGCGCAGCGAGTGCAGGCCTCCGGGCAGGTAGGGCGCGCAGCAGCACTCGCCGAAGTCGTCGGAGATGCGGCAGGCCAGGCACAGCGGGGCGAAGGTGCCGCACAGACCTGCGAGGGGTGGCGGTCAGGGGCGGGCCGGGGGAGGAGGAGTTGAGGGCCCCAGGGAACCGGAGCTCTGCGGGGCAGGATGGTTTAGAGGTTGGGAAGCAGGGTTTGAAAGGGGAGTTGGGGCCCCAGCGATGAGAACTGAGGGGACCCTGGGCGGTGGAGGGTCCGAAGGGAAGTGGGGTGTTGAAGGACTGAGGTCTGAAAGTGTTGGGGGACAAAGGAGGGGCGAGGTCCAGCGGATACAGAGTCCAAGAAAGGGAGGGGGGATGGCCTTAGAGCGCGGAGGGTTGGAGGTGACCCCTCCCGGAGGCAGAGGGGACACTCACACACGGGCATGTCGTTGCAGCAGTCCGTGAGACCGGTGTGCCAGTCGCTGAGCTGGGTCTGGTAGCAGCTGCTGGCACACTGGGGCTGAGTGGTCACTGGGTAGGACATGGCTGCAACGGGAGGGGCACTGGGTCAGTGGGCACCGGGCAGCGCCTCCTGCAACCCTCGCCCTGCATCCCTGACGCCCCTCCCTCTGCCGGGCAGTCTGGGCAGGGCCACCAGGCCGCCCATGTGGGGACACCCCGCCCCTCCCCCTTCGCTTCCTCTGCGTTTGGACACCGACACCCTCAGTCTATCCCAGCCATTGTGCCTTGGGCACTTCTGCTTGAATTGGGGGCGGGGGCTCCTGCACAGGGGAAGGGTGGGTGCCACGGCGGGGGGGGGGGGTGCGAAGTGCGGCCCCCTCCATGGCTGCGCCTGGGCCTTCTGGGTTCCTGCATTTCTGGGGAGCAGCCTCTGGGGTGCCAGCTACTGCTGGCTGTCTTCAAAGTAAAGTGAGGGTGCCCGGGGGAGGGAGGCAGCTAGGTTCTAGGACTGCAAGGGAAGAGTCCATCCAGCCATCCCACCTTTGCCTTTCACGTTGTCATGCATCTCAAACTGCATCTTGCCGGAGGTGGTGGCAGTGACGTGGCAGTGACAACAGCAGAATCTGTCCAAGGGATGCTGGATACTAGGGAAGGTGAGGGCAAGGACCTGGGGCACCAAGGGCTGGGTTCTTACGGGGAGGAGAGCTGGGAGAAAGAGATCCAGTCAGCCTGCCAGCTAGGAGAGATGTGGAGTGGGGCTGTGTGGGGAGGGCGAGAAACTCGCCCATCTCTGTACAGCTGCCCGACAGACCCCAGAGGACCCTCCTTAAACCAGAGGCAGGCTGGACAGAGACTATGAGTCAGAGACACAGGAGGAAGAGGTCAGGGCCAGGCGCCCAGAGGGAGGCCACCAGTACTGCTTGCACCTGCCCAGCATTTGGACTTCTCTGCAGGCCCATTTCACAGATGGAGCAGAGAGAGGCTCAGAGAAGTGAAGAGAAATGCCCCACATCTGATGGCCTCGGCCAAGAGGGTGAGTAGAGGGGGTGCTGGGCCCCAGGATGTCCAAATTCAACCCACCGCCACTCAGGTTGAGAGCGGGGAAGCAGAGGAGTTTGAGAAAGGCAGCGATGTCCAGAGAGCTAGAGAGGTGAGGCTGGGGCAGGCAGAACAGAGCAGAGGCGCCTGCTCCCAGCAGAGGGTTGCTCCTACCTGCAGGGCTGTGATGGCGATGGAGGCAGAGATGCGGGTGACACAGGCACTGGGTTCTCAGACTCGGGCCAGGACCTGTTTATATTCGGTTGGGACACAGGACCTGGGCGGGGCTTTGACAGGTACCCAGGAGGCCAGCCGGTCTGGCTGACCCTCTTCCCCACACAGGGACTTCTGTTCCTCCCTCCCTCTCCATCCCCATCTTCCCACCTCCCTCCCTCCTCATCTGGCAGGACCCCGAAAATCACAAGGTGGGGGGGCAGAGATGGAAAGATGGGGAGATGGCAGTTGAGACAAAGGAGAGTGGGCGAAGAGACAGAGAGAAGACACAGAGATTGGGAGAGGAGACAGAGAGAGGGAGGAAGATGCACAGAGCTGGGGAGAATTACCAAGAAAGGGGCAGAGTGAGTTGGAGAAAAGAGACAGAAATGGAAGGGGGTCTTGGGTAGGTAGAGGCCACGACACAACAGCTTAGAGGGAAAGGAAAGGGGAGAGGAGAAAGTCTTGGTGAGGGAGAGTGTGGTGAGGGCTCCCCTTTGAGGGCCTCTCCCTCGTCTGTAGTGAGGGTCCCATGTCCCTGGGAGAGGGGGCATTTCGTCCCATTCGGGGCCATGGGGCACTTGTGGAACAGTGTGTTTTGGAGTGACTCACGCTGGAAAAAAGGGAAACAGACACACCACACCTCATCTCTAAATTGGGAAGGGAGGAGGCTGGAAACTGAGGAACTGTGGTACCAACAGAGGTAAATCTGGTTTAGGACTCCCGGGTCTCAGAGACAGAAGACTGGGGGCCTGGGCGCTGGTCTGAGGAGGGGACTAGGGGCCAGATCATTGTCCCCCAATACTGGAGGGAGAGGGGCAGCTTCCTGGGTCTGAGGGAGGGGACTGGGAGTCTAGACTTGGGTTGGGTGGGGCTGTACCCCTGAGTGGGGTGAGGGTCCTGTGGTTCCAGACAGGAAAGAGCTGGGGGCCTGGATACCTGAGTCACCAGAATCTCCCCCCAACAGGCCTGGCGGGCTTGGCAGTGACTCAGTGAGGGAAGCAGCATTAGAGCCGGGTGGGGTTCCTTGTGCGGGTGTCACCCCAAAAATGTAGGAGGCACCGGAATATTGGGGTGTCACCTGCAGAGAAGGTGTTGTCGTCACCCCACTGGGTATGGGGTGATGGCAGTTGGATCACCCTATTGGCCTGGGATCCCGACTTTCCCTCCATCCCCTGATCCAACACCTTGGAAGCAAGTCCTGGTCTCCTGACACCACCCAGATGCCTTGCTGTCCTTGTCCCCAGGCCTTTGGACGGCAAGCACTCAATGTCTTGCAGTGCACATGCATTCCCTGGCCCGGGAGTCTGAATGTCTGGGGACACCTCTCCACTTCTACGGTCCCTGTCTCGCATCTCTGCATCTTTGTCTTTCCAGGTCTGACCTCTCCTCAGGTTCTGTGTCTCCCTCATCCTTCTCTGTCTCCAGTCTCAGTGTCTCTCCCCATCCTTGGCCTACCCTCGGAGGAAACCTTGGGGCCCTGGCCCCCAGCTCTGGCCTGGCTGCAGGCGACTCCGGGGCAGTCATGCCTGAGGAGCCTAGGACTTGCAGGATTGTCATCCAGGACTGCAGCCCGACTTGCCTAAGTTTCCTCTCCCTGCTCTCACACAGCCTGGGGGCCCCAATGAGAGATGGCAACTCATGCAGATGAGGAAATCGGGACTGGGGACGCTGTGAGGTGGCCTGCTTGGGGGTGAGGAGGGCAGGCAGAGGAGAGGCACACAGCTGAGTGATGGCCGTGGTGGTCTCAGGGCAAGCGGCCTCCCTCCCTGTCCAACAGGATTGTCGGACAAAATACAAGATGTCCAGTTAAATGTGAATTCCAGAGAAATGTTAGGTGCTTTTTAAAACATCCGTATGATACATGCAATATTTGCGATATACTGAAAAAAGGGTGCGTATCTGGAATGCCCCTTTAACTGTGTGCCCTGTATTTTTATTTGCTAAATCTGAAACCTTACCTTCAAAGACAAAGGGATCCGTGTATTTGGCTTCTTCTTTCCCTAGGACCCAGGAATCTAGGCCCCCACCCTCCCACCTTAGGGTTTGAGAGCCGAGGTCCCTCCCCCTTCCTCTCCCGGAACACATGAATGGGACCCCAGGCCCCTACTCCCTCAGAACCCAGGAATCCAGGCTCCCAGTCTCTTTCTCCCAAGAATCTAGGCACCTAGGCCCGGTTTGGGTCCAGTTGCCCAACATGGGTTTCACAAGGCCAGGAGGTGCCATCCATGGTCCTGGTGGAACCGGTCAGGCTGAGCGGACAGGTGAGGTGACCACTTCCCATCCTAAGTCTGCTGCTCCCTAGAGGGCCAGCCCAGCAGGGCTTGGAACGGAACAGGAAGAACCCGGGGCGCTCCGGGCGCGTCCCTGCGTCTGCGTCTGGATGTGTTGTGTCTGTGTGGTGTGTGCCTCTGGGTGCTCTGTGTGCAGGGATGATCCTGATGTGTCTCCGCCTGTTCCTGTGTTCTGGAATGGGACACATGACAGTATCTTTTGTTTCTTTTTTTCTTCTTTTTAAAAGGGACAGACAGGAACGAAGGTGAGCAGGCAGGCAGGAAGAGGGAGGAGGAAGAACCATTTTATTTATTTTAATTGTATATCTTGGTTGCTCCCTGACACCCCCAGACCTGGGACACAAACCTTGGTCCTTGAGAAATACATGGACAGTACTCCTCTAGAGGTGGCAGACCTAACTGCTACTCTACCTATGTCTATTTTCTATTTATGTCTATAATTCCTTCCTATAATTCCACGTACTGTGCACCTGTGTACAGTCTGTGATCTCTGATTAGATTCTGCAATTCTGACTCTATGAAGGCAAGAATTACTTATTGCAGGGTAGCCTTCTGTGAGGGACTCCAGAGCCACAAAACCTAAATTCAAATCCTGAAGGCTTTGTACTGGCTGTGAAACCTTGGGCAAATGAGTAAGCTTCCCTGAACCTCAATTTCTCCATCTGCAAAAGAGGTTGTTGCAAATAGGGTTGTTGAGAGGATTCAGTGAGTCAGTTCATGTAAAGAGCTGAGAATTAGGTGCCTGGCACCTCAGACACATTTCGTGCTCATGTTGATGGTGATGATGAAGGCAGTCTGGTTTTTCTGGGAATGTGCTAGTCACCGAAACCAAGACTTTGCTCATGGTTCTAATAGGGATGCTTTGGATGAGTGGCCTCTCAGTGACTGGGCACAGAATTGCATAACTTTGGTGTCTGTTTTGCATAATTTTATGTGTGTTGTCACTGTGGTGATTCCGTGAATGTGTGCTTCCTTTTGTTTGTAGGTGATTATGTGATGGTGCTGTGCCCGTGAATCTCTGATCGTGTGGGTGCAAGTCCAAGATCACACTTACAGGTGCTGTGAGAGGCAAGTCTGGTGTCATGTTGCATTTCTGACAATGAGGTGCCAGGAATGTGTTTGAATTTGGAGTCTGGAGAACCCCTCTCTCAGCTACTTCTCTGCATGCCCCACAGGTGACCCTGGGAGGTGACTCCTTCTCTCTCATGGGTATGGTGGGCCCACTGGGCTTTGGGAGAAACACCAGGATGAAAGGCAAGATGATCAGAAATGGGCGAGACCAGAGAGAGGCTGAGAAACATGATGGGAGGGATGGCAGGGTGGAGACAGAGGAAGAGCTGCGTGGAGAGATGTCCATGTGGGCCCATTCATTCCATAAGGTTTGCTGAACCCCTTCCATGTGCCAGGACCTCTGGTTGACATTGGCTCAGAGTCTGAGGCAAAGAGAGATCCAGAGACATGAGGTCCCACCAGGAAAGGTGTCAACAGTGTGACTTCGCAGTCTCCATGCTATGCCTCGGCGGCAGTGCTGAGTGATGGAGATGCAGATGGGGAGTTAGAGGGGGCTCTGCCCTTCTCCAGTCCTTCTTGAGGTCTGATCTGTCCAGATCAAAGGACAGAGGTGGTGGGGGAAAGAGCCCGCCCAGGCCAGGGGCACCTTCATGAATCATTTTCTTATCTTCTAATGGGATAATGACACACCAGCTTCTTCCTAATCACTATTTTTGACCCCAACTGGCAGGCTCAACGCCCACAGCAAGAGGGTTGGACAAGCCTGACATCTGGGGGTCAAGCGGGGAAATACTCAAAAGCCCCATTCTTGGTCCTTTCCCAGGACCCATGAGTACAGGCCCCCGCACCTCCCGCCACCTCGCAGGAGTGCTGTCTCTCCTTCGCTCTCTCTGGGCCTGTCTTTGTCTGTTTATCTCCTTCTATGTTTTGTAGTTTGTATCTTGATTCTCCCTCACTGGACCTCAGTTGTCTCACTTGTAAAACTGGGGATAATAATAACGATCCGATGTCTTAAACTTGTTATGAGGAAGACATGAGATAATGATGTAAACTGCTTAACACAGAACCTGGGTCTTAGTAAGCGCCATACAAGAGAACTCTGTGATTACTGTTTTCAATATTTTAATCTCTCTTTTGGTATCTGTGTTTTTTGTTTGTCTCAAGTCTCCTCCCAATTTGGGCTCCTTTTGAGGACAGCACCACGCCCTTGGCTTCCTTTTTAGGGATGAGGAAGGGCATTTCAAGGCCAGTTTCCCCTGAGCCTCTTCAGCAATCTTCAGAGCCCCACTTCAGGACTCAGAACTCTTGCCTGGGGACAAGACCTGACTCCAATCCCATAAAGAGCCACATAGAATCCCGAAGCCCCAATCTGTCACCGTAGTGAAGGCCAGTGACTCTTGGGATCCAGGAGTCCCCTTCCTTAGACCCGTCCCTTCAGGTTTATGCTTCTTCCTCCCTCAAGATCCAGGAGTCCAGTTCAGCCTCCTTCACACCCAGAAGTCCAGTCCCTCCTCCTTAGGTCCCCAGACCCCTCCTGGGGAACCCTCCAGCCCCATCCTCCCGCAAGATTGGATCAGGCCTGCAAAGAGCCCAAGTACATGCGGCTAGAACCCCTTTTCAGAACCTTCTGCAATCGACCACGCCCTCAGCTACCTCTCCCTAGTCTTTCCTGGGGCCGGTCTGACGCTGGTCGCTTCCAGAATCTAGCTGTGATAAGCTGTGATAAGCTAATCCTGACGTCAATCAATATTTTCCAGCCAATAGATACTCTGCCTCCTACCTGCCCGGGCCACTCAGGGCTCGTGTCAGTAGGCGGGGCCTACAGCCAATTCGGACAGCGATAGGCTTCCCAAGGTGCCAGTCTCCGCCCAGCACTCCGTCAATAGGCGGGGAAAGTGCTCCGCGGAGGCTGGAACCGGTGGGTGAGGGAACACGTTCGATTTGCGCAGCCAGGTAATCCCTGTCTTGCTTGCTCTCCATGGCGTCCTGGATATAGCTCGGCCGGGAAACGGTGAGGCTTTGTGAGGATGGAGGCGGAGGGTTTGCTCAGCCGGGTCAGTGGTCTATTTTGCTTGGTTGGAGAAGCAGGGTCTGGGACGCACAGTCTCAGATATTCATAGGTCCATTCGCTCCCTCCCACCCCAACCGGGTTCTTGTCTGCCCCTTCCCTGCTCACCCATTTATGCAGTCCTCTTAATTCCTCTCACTCGCACTTGCTCATGAACGCACTCACCCACCCATTACTTAAATATTTAAAATATTTCCCAGGGCTTCCCCTGTGCCACAGGCGACGGGAGTGACCAGATGTTCAGGTCGGGGCGCTGCACTTAGAGATCCCTGGTCAAATGGGAGGACAGACCCACATACTGATGGACAGGAATGTGTGCAGAGGCGGGGGAGTCCAGGAGAGTCTATGTTGGATTTGGTGTGGTCAGGTAAGTGTTTTCAGAGGGGCGGGGGCCTTAGAGCTGGACCTTGGAGGAGCAGGAGGTGCCCAGCAAAGGTGGAGGAGGGTGCGGGGTGGGGGGCAGGAGCAGACAGGCAGGTGTGCAGAGTATTACTGTGTGTAGGTTCCCAGCAGAAGGCTAGGAGGCCCCATCTTGCCATGGGTGCTGAAAGGCTGGAAGAGGATGGTGGGGCAGAGGCCAGGCTGAGGTGCTTGGATTTCCACCTGGGGTGGGAGGTAGTTGGGAGCTATAGAAGGGGTTAGAGCTGGGGAAGACTGGGAAGCCGGTTGCCCAGAAGGCGGCTTGGACAGGGAGCCAGGCAGAAGAGGATGGATCTTGGATTGGCCTGAGTCACAGCTCTCCCTGGCCAGCTCATAAAAGCCCTTGCTCATCTTTGCCAAGACAGTCATCACCCACCAACCTGCTCCTTTTTCATGTCCCCATCCTAATGACTCCGGAGCAGGTCACTGAGGACCCACCTGCTCCTGCTGAGGTCTGGGGATAACCTTTCAGTCCTCATCTTCCACAGGCCACTCCCACTTAAAGTTCCCTTTGCTTTACATCTTCTCTCCCCTTTTTTTTTTCCTCTCCACCTGCCCCATAGAACGCACCTTTCATTGCTCACCCTTCTACTGGGGGCTAGAGTCCTTGGGACTCTGTTCAGGCCTGCTACTCTTCCCACCCGTGGCCCACTCTAATACGAAAATTCTAGTCCCTCAGCCCTCACACCCCATGCCCTCATACACACTCAGCCTCCTCCCAGTAAACAGACAGCCTCCCTGCTTCTCTGACCAGATATGAGTGTCGTCATGGCTCCCTTACTGTCCTGTAACCTCAGCTCCAGTCTGTCCTAATCCTTCAGCCACAGTTATAGCTCTGGAGTCTCTTCTGCTCCCTCTCCCTGCTTCACAGCTCTTCCCCAGCCCAGGCCTTGTCCTCCCTGTTCCAGCCTCCTTTGCCTCCTGGACTCTCAGCCTATTCCCCAGCATCCTAGTATACCCTTTCAGTGGAGCTGATGCTGCCCACCCGCAGCCCACAGCCTTCCAGTTACATTCCCAACTGGACTTCATGCCCTTCAGGGTCTGCTCCCGCGGGCCACACCGGGCCCCTCCTGAACATCTGGTCTCTACCCACCATCTCTCACAACCTTTCATGTTTCTTCTGCTAGCAAACGTGTACTCATACTTTAAGGTCAAGCCCATATCACTTCTTGTGAAGCCCTCCCTGACAACCACAGATGGAACCCCTGGGGGCTGTGACACCTGGGTCTCTCCCTGAGTCCAGGACAGGTAACTCCTTGAGGGCAGCCCCTAGATTGGAATTGTCTCTGCTCCAAACCCAGGGCCTACAGAGGTGAGACCTGTCTTGGTGGAGTGGCTGAGGGGCTGTCACACCTAGATGGGACTGGGTTTCCGGCATTTTGGGCAACCACTTTGTATCTAGTTTCCTACTAGCTTTACCCCAGTTCTCCAGGGAGTTTGAATAGCAAGAGATGGGCTCCCTGCTTCCTGGTGGGTGCTGGGGCTAGGTTTGTAGAGGGCAGGAGCTTATGTGTGCCTGGATTAAATCTGAGGGGAGGTGAAGCTGTGTTAGTAGGAGAGTTAAACACTCCCACCCAGGAATTCCCAGTCTCCTGTGGGCCCCACTTTCTACTCTCCAGTTCCAAGCAACTGAGTCTGATGCTACCTCGGGTTGGGGGACTCCCCACCCTATTTGAGAGAGGCCAAAGTAATGAAACACTTTTATTTACAAAGAGAAACAAAATGACTCCCACGGTAGGGCCATGGCCTAGCCCCGCTACTGCCCTGGGGTCAGAGGAGCCAAAGGCAGTGGTGAAATGCAGGTGGCTCAGAGCCTGGATGTCCACGTGCCGCCCCTCCCCCAGGCCAGGATCGGCTTTGGGCTCGCAGCGCCCCACTCACTGTCCTGTCGACTTTTGAGGCGCAGCCGGTCCCCGCCCTCCTGGCCCTCGAGCGGGCGGGAATCCCTCGCGGTGGTGGTCCCCACCGCCCTTCCCGGAGCGCATTCACCACGGAGGCCGGTGCAGGAGGGAACAAGAGGCCTTTAGTGTCACCCCCCGCACCCCCCATCTCCCCACGCGGCCCAGCTCCAGGTGGCGGCTCAGACCCGCGGCGTCGCGGGTGTGGACGGGCCCTCGGGGCTGCGGTGGTGCGCGGGCGCGGTGGGCGCCGCAGCGCTGGGCTGCGTGAGGATGAGGCGGATGCGCTCCACGCACAGCGCCGCGGCCTGTCGCGTCTCCCGGCACAGCGATGCTAGGCTCAGGAAGCCATGCGGCAGGTCCTCCACTACGCGTAGCGTCACCGGCCGGCCCAGGTCGCGCAGGCGCCGTGCCAACATGACGGAGTCGTCCAGTATGGGGTCCAGCGCGCAGGCCTGCGGGACAGCAGGGGGTGAGGAGCGGGCGGGAAGCTGGAGTGAGTTTAATTGGCACCCTCTAACCTCTTCCCGCTCCCCGCCTCTCCAAGCCCAGCGCTGCTCAACAGGATTGCAAAAGGGCAGTGCTGACCCCATCTGCCCTCCCGTCGCCTGGTGTCCCCCCCTCCCCAGGTGGCACAGCTCTCCCGCAAGGCCTGGCTGCATACTTTTCCCCATCTCCTGGCAGCCCTTCCCCCGCGCACCTGTGCCCTGCCAGGCTCACTTCTCGCCAAGTGATCCCACCCACTTACCACAATGTGCACGGGCGGCAGGCTCCGCAGCATGCTGTCAGGTGCCAGCAGTGGTGACATAAAGGGGTTCTTGGCGATGGGCGGGAAGTAGAGGGGCATCCGTGTGGCGCCCTGGCTGGTGCGCCTCGGTTGGAAACCCTCAGGGAAGGCGGCGTGGACGCTGAGGGCCCTGTCCTTGGTGCTTAGCTCTTCCGGAGTCTTGGCTTCCAGTGCATCATCAGCCGGAATTAAGAAGTTGACGTCGGATGACTTGGAAGGGCCAAGTGTCTCAGCGGACAGCGACATCTCCGGGGTGTCAGTCTCTCTGCTCCTGATGCTCAGGCTCTTGAGAGAGTCTGTGCCCAGCGGTCCCTCGGGCTGGGCCAGCGCCGCTTCAGACACGCTGCGGCGCATGGGCTCTAGGAGAGGCGCAGGGTCAGGGGCCTGCCTGCCAGACAAACCTGCCTCTGTTGGCTGGGTGTGTGGGCAGCTGGCAGGGAAGGTCGCGGGAAGGGCAGTGGTCTCTGGAAGACAAGCTGCATCCTAGGGCTGCGCAGCCTGCAATATACTCCCAGTTTCTGCTTTTTTTCTTTTTTTGGGAGGGGGAGCTTCAGGATCCCAGTTAAGGGAATGCTAGGAGTCACATGGCCTTGTGGGTGGAGCGTTCCTACTGGAGGTGTGTATGCAGTGAATGAGAAGGTTAAGTGCAAGTAAATTTACCTTGGGAACTTGCTTCCTCCTCCTTTGCACAAAAAGGACAAAAATAGTCCTAACAGGTGGTGAGGGCGCAGGGGAATGAGGTGCTGGAGGGGTGTGTGTGTCATAATGTATCAGTATTCACGTTTTATTACCAGGCTGTCCCCCCCAACCCCCACATGTGATCCAGCCAACATTTTTTTTTTTTTTGACACGGAGGGTGTGAATGGATCAAAATCTGTTAAGAGTATGGAGTGTCCCACTTGGCTTGAAAGGAGTCTTGGGAGCACATATTAGCTTCCTACAACTAGCCGTATAGAGGTCCCAACTCTGACTTCCTAGTCTTCATTTTCAGTCCTCTTCGACCAGCAAACAAGCCCAAATAATGCTAACTTTGTCCTCCCAGCCTGCTGGGTGTGCCCCCTGGCCAGTTCAGCTCCAAGCATGACCACTAGGGCCACCCCTGCATTTTTCAGTATTTTCAATGGTCTTTATTAGTCCACGAGGACAAAATGCAAGATGATATGAGATAATTGCACAGTGCTCTGTGATCCAGAGGGTCATGGGAACAGAGATGGTGACAAGAGTCATTGGCATAGCCATGCAGGGGTGCTGCTATCTCCTCACGTGTGTCAGGTATTGTACTGGGTGCGTGACACATATAGGTACAGCAGTCCTTACAACAACCTATGGGGCAGGACTTCTTTCTGAACCCATTGCACAGGGGCAAAGCAACATCAAAGATCCTGTTACTTGCTCGTATTACTGAGAACCAGCGAGTACCTGGTCCAGGTGGGAGGCAGACTGGTATGTATGCCTCTAGGGGCTGCTGCACTGGTTATCTTTATCCTCCAAGGAAATCCCCAGTGCTCTATGGTCCATGGGCCTATAAATCATATCCATTTTCATTGTTTTTCTGTGTCTTCCTTTACATCCATCGGAGCACCTCAAATTAAAAACTTAAAACATACTCAAATGGCATAGTATTTGGAATGCGAGGAATTGCACCTACTTTTGAACATGCAACTTCTGTTACTCAGAAAATACTGCTGATTTGCTAAGAGACAGAAAATAGAGTTGGTTGTACTTTAAAGATCCTTAAAATGGTTTGAAAAGAATGGTAGGAAAAGATGGGTTCCTGGATAGAATTGGTTTTTGGTTGCCTGAGGGTCTTCCTTTTCCTGAGGTTTGTCCAGTCTGCTGACCTCCCCACTACAGGCTCCTCAGCCAGCTCCTGGGATGGGGGTATTACCCTGCATGCCTCTGGTAAAAGTCAAGAATCTTGGAGGGCTGGGCCCCACTAGAGGGCCCTAGGTTCATATGGCATTCTCTGGACTGAACATCAGGACATGTGGCAGGTCTCCTGAGTCACTCCCCAGGTGCCTTTCTGGAAGGGGTTGTTTAGAAAGTCAAGTCCTATAGCTGCCGAGACTCTGAGATACCTGGAGGACCTGAAGTCCTGGAATTTCCTGGATGTGGACTGCCACAGAAAATCAAGACTGTTTGGGACTGAGGAGGGATGGAGGGCAGAGCCAGGAAGACCAATTCCCTGGGACCCTGCCCCTTCCTCTCCAGGGTTTTGATCCGCTAGGATCTGCTAGGCTGTCCCTCCAGGCCACCTGGATGGGTGCATGAGGAAAGAGCGTTTCTCACCTGCTACAGGCACCGGGTTCTTGTGGGATCTCTGCCCGCTCAGCTCCAAGAAGGAGTTGAGCCACGAGGACGCGCCCAGGCGCAGGTCTCGCAAAAGCAGGGCTGTGTCCCGCTGCACCAGCCCCATCATGCCCAGCGCCTTCTCCTCTGAGTCAGAGTGGTCCTCTGTCTCCCCACCTGCAGAGTGTGTGTGGGGGCTGAGTTGGTCTCTTTCCGGGTCTAGTCTCCACACCCAGAAGGTCAGACATCTGTGTCTCCAAGGACCATGACCATCTGATCACTTCAGTAGAACAAGGAGTCTTGGCATGCTCTTTTCAGCCCCCATCCCTGCAGGACCCAGCATCCAAGCACCTGGCCCCCAATGCCCTGGGGTGTGGGCCTTACCAGCATAGGCGCTGACGCACTTGGAGAGCACACTGAGAGGCAGCAGTGGGTCCATGAGACTCAGCAGGCGGGAGGGAGAGGCGGTAGATTGCAGCATTGTGGCTGGGTAGGCTGCCATGATGCCATCTGGCACCCTCACCCCATAGGCTGCTGCCCGAAGGGACACGGTGAAGCAGAGGTTCCCACCTGCGCTGTCCCCAGCGAGGCATATCCGCTCACCTGTTGAGCCTGTTTGGAGGGGGATGGTCATCCTGGCAGGAAGGAACTTGAGCTCTGGGTCAGGAGTGCTGCCTCTCAGACATGGGTTGGGGGTGCTTAGAAGCCCAAGGTTTAACCAAGTATAATTTTAGAGATGGGTCAACTAGGCAGAGATTGGACCAACTTGGAGGAGGGTGATCAGAGGATCAGAAAGACTTAGGACATGGAGAGACCTGGAAATGATCCAGGACCTATTTCAGGAGGAAGGGCATTGGAGGAAGGCCACAGTTCAGGCTGATCGCACACAGGGCGGGGCAACAGGAAGCTGGCAATGCAGGGCAGCAGGGGTGGGGAAACAGAAGAGGGAAAATGTGTTTAGAGGGAAGCGTGGTGGAGGGGACAGAGAGTCAGGCTGGAGTGGGAGTCAGAGGGTGCAGTAGTTGAAATGGAAGGTGTGAGTTGTGGGTCATGCAGAATAGGGGTGCAGAAGCAGAGAGGGAAAGGGCAACAGGGGCTGGAGGGTACAGAGGCAGAGAAGGAAGGTGGCCAGCAGGGGGCCAGCGGTGGCAGAGGCTGAAGCAGCTAGGTGGCTCACTGCCCCAAGCTCAGTGGCAGCTAAAGCACCTGAGGCTGGACGGCTCACCCAGGATGGCGCAGTGCTTGAGGGCCCAGCAGTAGGCGAAGAAGCACTCCTCCAGGGCACGGGGGAAGGGTGCCTCCGGGGCCAGGGAGTAGTCCACTGAGAGGATGGGGGCGCCCAGCTCCTGGGCCCAGCTCTTGAGGTAGGGCTCGTGGGATTTGGAGGTCTGGGCCACGAAGCCACCTCCGTGGATGTGCACAACTAGACACCGCGAGCGGGGTGCCTGCTGGGGGCGCGGCCAGAGCTCCAGGGTGCGAGGCCCCTCAGACTTCACTAGGCTGCTGAGCTCCTCACTGTCCTGGGGGTGGGGAGAGGGGGCGGGTGAGGCTGGGAGGACTGGGGACCCACGCTCAGAGCCCCAGATGGGGCATGGAGGGTGGCAGTGCGAAGGGGGCATGTCTCTCGGGGAGGGTGCTGTGGAGGGTCTACCTGGGCTCTCAGCTTTGCATCTGTCTCTGGTCAAGACAGGGGCCCTACCTGTCCTTCTCGCAGGTCGTAGGAGATGAGCCTGACGAGGACAGGCCCAGGGCCTGTGTGGGCCAGGGGTGGTGAGATGGTGACCTTCAGCTTGGGGTCAGCAGTCAGTGGCATTTCAAAGGCCTCAGGTGGCAGGCTGAGCAGGCGGCTGACCCTCACGTTGGTCGATGCCATGTTTGCTAGAGACTGGCAGGAGGGAACAGGGGGCGCTGGGGCGGGGCTGCACACGGCAGGTGCCCCCACCGCTCCCCAGTTTGTCTTTCCTCATGTGCTGTCCTAGGCCTGGAGTCCAGTACAGATGTAAGGTGGCCTCGGGGTATCTCTGGGCCTTTGTAACACTTCTCGTAATTGGTGGGGGTTTTCATGGGACCCACACTCACCGACAGCACCTCAATCTCCGTGATATTCCAGAAGGCTTTCCAGAAGTGCACGTCCAGGTTTTGTGTGATCCGCTCAAACTCTGCCCCACGCAGCTCTGGGTCAATTGCAAAGCGGCCACTGGTGAAGAGGGAGCTGGCGGTCACACCTGGGGGTCAGGAGGGGTGTCAGGGAGTTCCACAGGTCAGACTGCCAAGGTAGGGGTGGGAGAGGGGTTTGGAAGGCAGGAGTGGCTGGAACTCACTGAGGCCCACTTCGTTCCGTTTGTAGTGTTCCCCGAAGGACACCAGCCCGATGGAGATGGTCTGCAGGAACGGGCGGATGGATGGTGTGAACTGTGGAGAGAGGCCGCAACATCACCCACCACTGTGCAGCAGGACTGGTGGCGGGTGGGAGGGAGTGAGGGGCGGAGGTGTGTGTGTGTGGGTGCGGTAATTCAGCAACATTTAGTGAGGTCCTACTGTGCGCCAGGCACCGCTTCAGAGTGAATGTTGAAGGGAAGATGGACGATAAACACATATACAATGTAATGTCAAGTAATGCTTTGAAGGATGTCAGTAAGTGGAGGGGAGTTATGATAAGAGCTCAGGTTACTTAGATGAGTCTCTGGAGGGGGCTGGGGGAACTTGAAGAGGAAGGCTGGTCCCTGCAGAGGAAGCAGCAAATACAAAGGCTCTGGGTGGCTCCTGCTGGGTGTGTGAGGAGAGCTACAGGGCTGAGATCAGATAAGCAAAGGGGCCGCATAGGGCCTGAGGAATTTGGGTTTATTCCAGATGTGAGATGGAGCCCCTGGAGGGTTGTGGGCTGGGGTGAGATGACAGGGGTTTCCTGAAAGTCAGTGAGGACAGAGAGGAGAGGGAAGATGGTGGGAAACAGTAAAGGGCAGGATGAAAACAGAATTGGGAGGCACTCAGGTAGGGGTACCCTAAAGAGACTGAGATATTGAGACTGAAAGAGCCAAGTGAGGACACTGAGACTGAGTGGGACAGACAGCTCCCACAGAGGAACGGGGAGATGGTGTAAGACAGGAACTGGCAGCTAAGAAAAGGCGCGATGAAATCAGGGCAAAAGAGGAACAGGGGGCTGAAGCAAGAGGCCAGCAGGCTTCTGTTTCTTCACCAAATACCAGCTTAGGTCTTACTACATGCTGGATACCCGACCCGACAGGGAAGCTGGGGAGTGGTGTCAGGCCCAGCCCGGCTCCTGGCTGGGGCCTCAGCAGGCCAGAGAGCACCGCAGTGCCTGGCCATCGTGGCTGAGACACTTACTGGGGCAGTCCTGGGATCTCTCTCCTATATTCCAAGGTCATAGCCAGGACAGAGGAGCTACATGCCCACTTGGGCTGATCAATATTTGTGGGTTCAGCTTAGGTGGGGGGAAGCTCCCAGCAATTCCTGTGCTGAGTGGGTGAGGATGGGATTCCCCACAGCGGGATGTGGAAAGGCTGAGTCACAGCTCCAGAGACTCCTGCTGGCGACTCCCTGATGGTACCAGGGACTGGGGGGTCAGATTTTGAACCCAAATAGAGGCAAGCTGAGACTTTGCCCTAGGTCTGATGTCCCAAGGGCCCCTCAGTTCTCTGAGTCCCGAAACTACTTTTCCTGAGTCCATGGGCCTGTGGGTTGTATCCCTCTCAGCACGGAGATGAGCTGTTTCCCTGACGGTGGTTCAGAGTGGGCAGCGGGTAGGGGAAGGCCTCTAACTGGGGGTCAGGCCCCTGGTTCAGGGAAGAGAAGGGCCACGGCCAGCTCTTCCTCACTATCGTAAACTCTGATGGATTCCTTAGCTCTGCCCTGGCCTGGCCTGAGAATCCTGTGATTATACAGTTCCTCAGGTGAGTCTAAAAGCTGGCAGGCCCGGGTCCGGCCCAGCAGTCTGCCCCGGCCTCCGGTAGGGATGGCTGCTTGGAGTTCTTACACACAAGGCGAGATGAAATCAGGGCAGACTGGCAGCCATGCCGACTACCCTGCTGGGGTGTCTAACCCAAATGACATCAGCGTCTAAGAGAATGACTGTCCTGAGTGTAGGACAGTAGGGAGCAGTGGGGTCTGTACACATAAGCATGCGAGTTGAAGATGTCTCACTACATGTGACTGAAGGACAACTCTGAGATCATCCTGTGCGTCTGAGTGCCAGACAGCATCCTCTGTTTTTAGAATCCAGTCACGCTGGCTACTGTGGTCATTCTGCTCTACTGCTGGGCCAAGACAGGGGCCTCTGTGTGCCTTCCCCGTGGGCTCAGAGGGGCAGTGCAGGGGGCTCACCTGGAATCCCAGGCAGCGGCCGTAAAAGCATCCCTTGTGCAGCGTGACGTACTCGCGTAGAAAGTCGGCAATTAAATTCTCATCGCCCTCAAAGAAGAGCTCCCCCGACTGGTTGGTGGCCAGAAGGCGCTGGGCATAGTAGGCTAGAGCGCGCAGCTGGGTGAGGGCGGCCAGGTAGGCCTCGAGCTCAGCCAGGTTGTGGCTGGTGCGAAAGAAGATGCTGCGGCGGTTGGAGGCCACGTAGCGGGATTTGTGCAGCAGGTGAGCCAGGCAGCAGCGGGCCGTGTGCACGAGGCTGCGGTACCCGTTGGCCGGCGTCTCTGCGTCCAAGTCATAGAGGTGTACCACACCCAGCAGGCGGGCCAGGGCTGGCTCCAGCCCCAGCGCCTGCTCCCGAACACCCGCAAAGACATCCGACAGTCGCCGTGCTGTCTCCCCAGGGCCCTGGTTCGAGAAGAAGGCCATGTTATCCTCTGCCAGAGTCACCAGCGACTGTATCATTGTGTGCAGCTCCATGGTGTGTGCGAGCCTCGAGGCTGTGGGTGGGCAGGGAGACCTGTTAGGCATGGCTGGCTTATCTCTTGCCCAGATGGGCCCTGGCTTCAGGAGTCCAGGCACTACCCGCTCCTCCTCTTTTATTAGACCCAGGGTCAGGACCCCAGCCCTCTCCTCCCTCAGACCCAAGAGGTCACTTCTTTATCTCCAGCACAGTCTTGGGATCTATACCCTTCCTTCCGTAGGACTCCTGAGTCCCGATCCCAAGACCCCTTCTCTTTCAAGAGTTGGCAGTTTGATCCCTCAGCTCCCGCTTTTCTCAGACACAGGAGTCAGACACCAGACCCCTCTTCTTCAGGTCTCAGGAACTTGCTGTCTCAGGTCTTGTCCCCTCTCTTGGGCCCAGGAGGCCAGACATTCTCCTTAGCCACAGGAGTTTGGTTCCCTGGCTCCAGCACCTCTCCTACCCCTTTTCTTCCTTCCAGAGTCCCAAGAGTTCAGGCATCTGTCTCCGTTTACTCCCCGGGGGCCCAGGACTCCTATGTTCCAGGAAGTCTAGACCCCCAGTTGTTCACCTCACAAGCCCCACTCCCACCTCCTCCTCAGGCCTCAGATGTCATTCACAGGCCTGCTCCTTCACCAGTGTCTGGGAGAGTTCAGCCCACAGCCCTCCCGTCTATCTGGTGGCGTCTCAGGACAAGCCCAAATCTCTTCCTGAACCCAGGAGTTCATAATTTGAGCCTGAAATCACCGTTTGTCCATTCTGGTCTCTCAGAACTCAGTCCCACTCCTATCCCAGCAGGTATCTCAGTCTTCTGGCCCATTTACTTGGTTTAGACTGCACAGGCCAGCACTGTTCCCCTGCCTGGAGCAGCGGTACTCATAGGGGCCCATAACCTCAAGCTCAGTCTGTCATGCCCTGTGCATCTGCTCACTGAGTCCTTGTTAATTCTCCCAGAGCTGGATTGCCTCGGTTCAACTTTCAGCTATTATTGGTAGTATTCCCATTTTACAGGACAGAAAACTGAGGCTCGGAGGGTAAGTAAGGAAGTGAAGTTTGTACTCCAAGTGTCAGAGCAGAATCCAAACTCCCATTCTAGGTCAAGAGCTGCTGTTTAGGCTGGGCTTCTAGCTCTGGACCTCAAAAACTTGACTCCCTTTACCTCAGGGTCCCCAGTGAGCTTGCCTCATGGATCCCTGTCCAGGCTCCAGACATGCTGCCCTGGATCCCCTTGGTGGGGATGCTGCTTTCTGCTCCAGAGAGTAGTCTCTCTGGAAGCCCACCCAGCTCCTTGCCTGACTCCTGGGGTGATGAGTCCCAGAGGCTTTCAAAAATGTCTCTGCTTCCTTCCAGGCCCTGGAGTATGGCAGCTGCCATTCCTGTCTGTCCAGGCCGTGCACGGACCCTGCCCAGGCCTCTTCTGAGCTTCTCCAGCACAGCAGTGAGACTACAGCCCCGGACCACAGTGCCAGCAGCAGCCTGGTGCAATAAACTAAACTAGGGGAGGGGCCTAGCCTCCCTAGAGTGTGGCTTCCGGCCCCACCTTCCACTACAAAGGACAGTGGGAACCATGTGCTGTGAACACAGTCCAACTCCCTGCCCCCTTTGGGCTCCAGCTCAGCTGAGAGGCCTTGTTCCAGGCTCCTCTGCTTTGGAACCCAGGAGTCCTGGACCCGGAGGCTCCTCTTCCTTCAGACCCATAAGTCCAGGCTCCAGGTCCTCCTCTCGCCCAGCCCGGCTGTTCCCCCTCTCCCTGGTGGACCCCAGTGATCTCAGCTTCCGTCACTCAGGCTGCCCTGGCACAATCGGCCCCAGCTGTTGGGGTGAAAGTGTAGGCCTGCCCTGCTTGGCCCTTCTGCAAGGACAAAAGCCAATTAAGGGCAGTGCCAAGCTGAGCAAGGGGCCCGAGTCACAGAGGTTGTCGTCTGGTGGTCATACAGCAGTACCCTGTACCTGCCACTTACCCTTCATAGCCCATCCTGCAGTGGCTGCGCGCCCACCTCACATACGGGAAATGGCCTTAGAGACGTTTGGCCCTTTAGTCCGCGTGCTCCTTGCCTGGCTGGCTGGTCACCTCCTGGAAGAGGCATTCTCTAACTGCCACTGCCCACCTGAGAGACGCACCGCCGTCATTATTTTCTGCCACCAGACTTCATTGTTATTCTGGAGTTTGACACACTGGCAAGTATACAATTGCCTGTTTGTTTTGCCCTGGGACCGAAGTGGGTTTCACAGAGCTGCGAAGCTTACAGGTTGGGCAGAAGGGTCTAAAACCACAAATACCTAGTGAGGTACAGGGTCTTGGAAGGGGCCTACAAAGCAAGTCTGGTGGCCGGTGTCATTTGTTGGGAGTAGGTGAAGCCCCAGTCTCTCCCCCAGAAGACACAGTGTGGGGTCAGCACATAGTAGGTGCTCAGCAAAGACTTGGAGGAAGAAAAACACGATGAGTCGGAGTGTAGGGAGAAGGGGCGGAGAGGACAGACGGACAGAGGGGTGGGGCCTCTGGAAGCCTTAAGCTCGGTGGCTGTGACAGCAAGACCACTAGCCCCAGCCACTCTCCAGTGATCCTGGATGGGCCTGGCCGTCTCATCTGCAGAATGTACTCGGCCATTCTGCCTCGCGGGTGGGAGATGCCTCCTTGTAGGAGGTGCTGGTGGCATGTCTTTTGGGTAAAGGTTTGGGCGGTTTGCTTTGGGCTTTTCAATTGCCTCACTGAGGTCAGTTTTCTCCGAAGCACTGTCTGCTGCCCAACCTAACATTCTATACCGTTCATTTTTTGTGTGGTTTGCGTCCTCTCAGCGGGCTACATACTCACTAGATGAGAGGACCTGAGGGCAGACTCATAGGTCTGCTGCTCCTCAGCCCCTGCACAGTGCCTGGTGCATAGCCACCACTCTGCATGTCTTGTGAGATGGATGGACTGTGGCTTCGTACTTGCTAAAGCCGTCCTCACTTACTTCTTGACGGGACAGAGGACAGAAGACACCTCTGTGAGAATAAGTGACTTGTACAAAGCGGTTGGGGTGGAGCTGAGCACTAGGCTTGTTTGACTCCAGGGTCTTCCCTATTGCCTAGTTCCAGGAGGCTCCCCCTGGGTCAGCTGGGGAAAGGGATGTTGAAATGGCCAGAAAGTTACTAAGATTCCCAGGCAGAGGGGACTGGGACAGGGGCAGGCCCCTGGGGGCTGAGGGTCAGGACTGGGGCAGAGGTAGGATTGAGGGTTGCTGCCATCTGGGTACCAGCCCTTTCCCCTAAAGAGCCACTGGTCAGCTGGACCTGGCATGGACTTGGGCCCCTGGGACTGATCAGGATGAGAAGGGCTGTGGGGAAGGAAGTAGGGGGAGGATGGAGGAAGGGGCTGGCTTCTGGCCTCTGCAGGAGAGAGGCCTGGGGGCAGATGCAGGCCAATGGCTGTGTGCCACGCACTGTTCTCTGTGTGCAAAGGTCACTTGTTTCATCCTCCCCACACCCTGGAAGGTAGGAACCACTATCACCCCTTTTGGCAGAGTTGATGCAGAGGTGGCATGACCACCCTGGGTCATGGAGCCAGCAAGGATGGCGCTGTTGTCTCCAGTGTATCTCCTTCTCTGTCATGTCTTGGCTGTGTGCTTTCTGAGTGTCATGAGATGAGTGTGTCTTTGAGGTCCACACAGGCGTAGCATATGTCATGCCTTGTGTTTGTCCTGGCCTGTTTTTTAGTGAGTATACTCACATTTTTTTCTCAGTCTGTGCCTGTTTCTTGGTATGTCTGTAGGAAAGTTTGTAGGCATGTGTCATGGCCTATGTGTGTTTCTCAGCCTGTGGGATTGTGGGGGCATGTATTTGTGTGTGTGTGTGTGTGTGGCTGTATATTCTCTTATTTGTGGGTATCCTGGTCTCCATGTGTGGGGGCTGAGGGGATGTGTGGAGGTAAGACCTCTTCCCATTTGTCCCAGCCAGGATCTAAAGCATCGCCTAGGTTATCTGCCACATCTATCTGATCCATCAGGCAATTCTGTCCACTGTGTCCCCTAGAAACCTCTGGAACCTGGCCCCCCACACCCTCCACTCACTGCCTCCTCATCTGGATGATTTTAACAACTCTTTATGTGTCACCGATTTTGCCCCCTTTAATCTCTGCTTGATATGCACAGCCAGAGGAGTTTCTAAATGTAAATCTGGTCACATACACCTTATGCTGTCACCATCCCCTACCCTTGTTCCCAGGATAAAGCCCCAAATGTGGATATGGCCTCCCAAACTAGGTACCATCTGGGCCCCCTGTCCACCCAGTCCCCGCCGCCCCCTCAACTGAGCTCACTCTGCCCTGTAGAGTGCTCCTTCCCTGGGCCTTAAGGTTGCTGCTCATCTGTCCCCTTGTCTTTTCCTACCTGCTTGGCCTAGCAATCAACAGTTGCTCATCCTTGGGTTCAATGTCCCCTCCTTGGGAAGCTTACCTTTTACCCTTTGTCATGATTTTCCCTCTTGTATTTATCACTGTTTATAATTATATCTGATTTGTGGGATTATTTGATTAATGTCTGTGTCCCCAGCCCAATGGTATCTGTCCTCAGCATCAAAAGCCCAGGCTGGGCACAACTCAGCATTCAGTGAATGTCTAGATGAATCTGTGAGACTGGAGTCTTTCGGGTCTAGAATCAAGGTTGGGCTACACAGTAGTTTTGAGCTTTCACACGCTCTGCCTTGAAGAGGCTGGGGAGGCCATCTCTCTGTCCTCACTGGCCAGGTAAGGAGGCCCAGGTGACCTTGTTCTCTCAGAGCCTCAGTTTCGTCATCTGGGAAGTAGAGTAATCATAACAACACTAGTGGCATCTGGTTACTGACAAGAACAAACTGATGACTAGGCTTACTCCCATCGGCCTAGATTCCCTTGGGGCAGCGGCACAAGGTGATTCATCCTTCCGAGGCCTGACACCAGGGCAGAGCCTTAGGAAATGACAGGCAAATCTCAAAGGTTAGAGAAAGGAGCCTTTGTGAGAACATAGGCTGATGGGTTCATGAGTAGGACTAGCTAAGCCCTGTGCAGGAAGCCCTACCCAAGAGGATGCCGACTCCTCAGCACAACCCTAAGGGCAGCATCCCTATGTGACAGTTCACACATTCCTTCAATTAGTAACTTAATAAATATTTGAGCCCCAATATGCCTTGTATACCAGGCTCTGGAAATGTGGGGTAAATAAGGCAGATACAGTCCTATTTTTAGAGAACTCATTTTCTAGTGGGAAGTAACAAGTAACAGTAACAATAAGCCTCACTTCTTCTGAGGGCTGGCTGTGTGCCAGTGCCAAACACACTACACTCATTCGCAACTCACAACAACCCTATAAGTTAGGAATTCCTATCATGTGCCTATCATTCCTATCCCCATGTTATATCTTAGAAAGCTGAGGCAGGCAAGGGGACAGCCTGTTGTCCCATGTTACACAGCTAATAGCCTGAGGAACCATGTCCCTAATGCCCATGTCTTAACCTTGGTCTGTACCTCCAGGTACTGGGTCCTGCTAGTGATGTGGTCTTGTGTCTAGACTGAGCCTGAGTCTGTCGGAGCCTGTACATGTGTGTCTGAAGCCAACCCGTTTTATCCTGGGCTAATGCCGTAGCCTATGACAGGGAGAATGGTAAGTTTAGGGTCTCTAGGAACCCCGAACCCAGAGGCTAAGTCACTTTCTTTCCGGCATAGGCACTCCCACCAGTCCTCACCTGGGTTGACAAATACTGAGGACTGAGCAAACTCAATGCATGCCCCTGCATGGTTTGCAAGCATCGCGTAGGTCTGCAGTCTTTCTCTAGTCTGCTGAGATCTGTAACTAGTGTGATACCCTAGGCCACAGCTTGTCTTGTGAGGGACAGAAGTCAACCCAGGGACCCTTGCCCTAGAAGGAGTGGGGGTCAGAATGTTAGGACTCGAGGGAACGGGATTGAAGCAGGTGGTCTGAAAATAAAAGATGAATGGAAGCTCCGAACCAGGGGAGGACAGGACTTTGTGGGTACCCTTCCTCCTACCTTTCCCTGACTCACCTCTATATTTCCTAAGTAGGCAACAACTTAGAATCATTATTCTCTCAGTAGTGCCAGAGACCTGAATATGGGCACTTGAATCATTTTCTGGATGGGACACACTGAACTGGGAGAAGGAGTAACAGGGGTCACACAGCAAGTAGGAACCCTGGTCCAGGACTAGCATTCTGAATTCTCCCCTTGAGACAGTCCTGGGGTGTCAGGCAGTCTCTATGCCTCGGCTCTCATTTCACCCGCTTCTCACACTGGATCATTCCTACAAATCCCCGCAGTGCCGCAATGGGCCAGTCCACGGCGCCCCCACTTTTCGTGACAGTGGGTCAGTCCAAGTCAATCCTTGCCCTCCCGCAGAATGCGCAAGATTTCTTCCAGGCTGCTGCTGACCCCCACGCGCTCACCTTTGGATTTGCCTTTTCGCCACCGCCAGTGCTTACGTCTTGTGGACCCCTCTTTGACCCTCTTCGAGTCCGAGGCTTCAGCTGGGCCTGTCCCTTCAGCTGACTCCATCATTCTCTGCGGTCTCCGCGCAGGGCTAATAGTAATTCCAGTCCGCAGGCGGAGGGCCAACCCTCGGTACACACTCCCTCAGGGCACCCACACCACCCAATCCAGAGCTTGCTCCTCCCTGGGCCGCTCCTGACCAATCCCAGTCTTACTTCACCGCCGAGCCCCGCCCACAACCGCTAGGGCCCCAGGCCTAGTCCCGCCCCCTAACATGCGTTAAAGGGTCCCCGACTAAGAAAGATGCAACCTTGCAGGCGATGAATAGTTTGTCCTTAGGGCAGGACTAGTGACCCCGAGGGGGGTACCTCAAAGGAAGCCTCGATCGTCTCACATGTTGGCACTCAGTTTTGCCTTCTCACTCACCTTCCCACATAGGGATCCCCCAGATCGCGAGCCGGCCAGGCCGCCAGAGCCGGCCGCCGAGCGGGGAGCCGCTGAGTCTATGCCTGGGGTGGGTGGAGGGGGAGCACGGGCTGGGTCCTGGAGCAATTCAAAACCCCGGGCGGCGCGCCAGCACTAGAGGCAGGGCTCTGCCTGCGGCCGTTGGAGGTGGAAGCCCCGCCTCTCCAACTCCTTTAACACCCCCCTCCCCCGCCCCAATCCTCCACCCGCCCCCTGTCTTCTAGTTCTTCTGTTTTTTAAATTGAGGTTCTTTTTTTCTGCCCTCTCCTTCCCCTACCCCGGAGAATGGAAGTGGGAAGGATAATACTGGGCGTCCGCACGCTAGCCCCATGCTGGGGGTGGGCCCTCACAGAGGCGCGGGGAGAGGGAGCTGCGAGCGCAGGTCTAGGAAAAGGCGGGAAACAGAAGCCGCTCGAGGCGCGCGCGAGCACACATAGTGAACCGGACCTCGGGCGCGCGACGCCGCTCGCGCATGTGCACACAAGTCCACAGCCTTAGGCACGCCATCGGGCGGCGCGGGCGCTGACGGCGGGGCGGGGCCGCGTTCTGGAGCTTTGGTCGAGCAAGTGTTCCTCCTGGCACGGGAAAAAGTCCTCGAAGGTCCTTTTTCTATCCCGTCCCCGCCACCCTGCCCAGCATAGACGATCCAAGGGGCTGAGACGCTCACTACACGCCTCTCCTCAGAGAGGACCGAGCCCTGGCCACTACAGGCCTCTGGGCCGAGGCCCCCAGGGTCCGCCTTCCTGGCGCCCCCGCTTCAGGATGGGGCGGCCTCGTTCCCCGCTACCCTCCTGCGGGCGACTTCGACCCGTAACCCCGCTTTCTGGGCTTAGACTTGCGGGACTTTCGTGACCCTGACATCCGGGCCTTGGAGCCTAGCGGAGGGCGCGGTCCTGAGTGCCGCGGAGCTGCAGCCAGCGCCCCGCGCCCCGCGCCCCGCGCCCGAGAGCTCGGGCCGAGTGTCGGCCGCGTCCGGAGGGCCCGGCACGAGGTAAGGGAGCACGTCGGCGTCGTGTGTGCCCTCGCGGTGCTGTGTGTGCCCTCGCGGTGCTGCGTCCGTGCTCTGGCTCCGCGCGTTCCCGTTTCCGTGTGATTTCCCGCAAACCCGCCGGGCCGGGGGCGGGAAGAAGGCAGACCCCAGCGTGGAAGCTCCCGAACGGCGACCTCCTTCCCTGAGGGAGCCTCCGCTTCCCCCGCCGCCGGCCGGGCTTCGCAGTCCTGACCCTGGGAGCGTGCTGACCCCCGGGAGGCCCTGCGTTCTCCGGATTCCAGGTGCACACTCACCTGCGTCCGGGTAGAGGCTGTGGTTCGAGCTGCCGGTGTCCTCCCAGAATGCTGGTGGCCAGCCATTGGCGGATGCGGATGCGACTTCATCGCCAGGGGCCTCCTTGGAGGACACCAGCTTGGTTTCCGGGGCCACCGTGCCGCCCGGCTCGGCGGGCGAGCCGTTCTCTAACTGAGACCCCGGACCGGATTCTGGACCACGAGCCGTGATGAACTCAGACGAGGTCATCCGCGCGGGGACGGGGGCCAGCTCCTTCCACATGGACAGAAATCCCCACTGGGTCAACGACGCCCGCTGGGGCTTGGCTTCCGGGTCTGCAGCCGTCTGCTGGGCTGTCGGGGCTGAGAGCCCGGGGCCCTCCCGGCCTGGAGAGCTGAGGTGGGTGGCGGTCTCCTCCCCGGGCCCAGGGCGGGGCTCGGAGGCGGGAGCTGCGGTTTCAGCGTGGTCCGGAGTTAGAGGGGGCTCCGCGGGGCCGGTTCCGGGCGCTGCCGCCCTCAGTTTGGGTTCCTGCTTGGTCTTTGATTCCCTGTCTGGCCCAGGCTACTGCTGAATGAAGGGCACCCTTTGCAGGGAAGGTGACTGCGATCGATCGTTGCCCTGCAGGCCCCGGTGGGGCCGCACGTGTCTGCTGCAAAGCAGATTTTGGTTCGGTTCCAGGTTCCTGTTGGGCTTCAACTACCTGTTGAGCTAAAGGGCCCTGTCGAGTGAGGGGTCTTTGCTGTGAAGCAGGTTCCTGCTGGGTTTTGGGACTCAGCTGCGTTGTTGTCGTAGATGCTGACTGTGCTGTGGGTGTCTTTTCTGGCCCAGGCCCTGGCTGGGTGATAGGTGGCTGGTGGGGCTCAGGCTTCCAATCAGGCCTGGATACTGACTTAGAACCTGGCTCCACTGTGAGCGGTTCCCTCCAGGGAGATGTTGTTTTCCCAGGATTCATCCTTCTGCCCCACCCCCTCCCAAGTCCCCCACGTCTACTTTGTCACAGATTCCTTATTGATTCCTCATGATGGCACCTTCCTTTGGGCTCCACTCCTTCATCCTGCAATTCCTGGTCTTCCCTTCTTTAGTTGGCAAGTGGGCGGACCACCGCTTTCCCCCTCTCCTTTGCCAAGTGATAGACTTCTGTGCCTATTGTTGTGGGAAGACTTATTAGAAATGAGAGGAGGCTGTGTGCCCAGCACTCTCCTGCCAGAGGGAGGGGCTTGGCCTCTTGTGTCATAAATAGGACCCCACCCAACTTATTACTCATGTTAAAATTTTCTTCTTACAATGTAAGCAATACAGTGTGGTCCTCTATTTCATCTGGGTTGACAGAAACCAGATTCTGGATGAGTGGTCCTTTTTTTTTTTTTTTAAACTCCCCTTCTGATATTTGAGGAAAAGTTCAGAGAGGGAAGCAGGACCTGTGCTGTGGTAATAATTCTTTCCTCTTTTTTCATTCTTTCACGCGGTTGCCAGTTTAATTTCCTTTTATTATTGCTCTCTCATTTCACTCCCATGTTAATAAAAAAAAAAGACATCTCTCATTTTTACAGCTTGAAGCATTTTTCAGTGACATTTGAGATCTTCTCTCTAGTCTTGTCTCTAGTCTGCTAATGTGTTTCCTGTACAAGATTGGGAACTCATAGAGTACAATGATCATTGATGATAATGATGATAATAATCATAAATACTGAAGGCATTCTGTGTGCCAGTTTAAACAATGAAACTGTGTTATGCTTAATAAGACCATTTCAGAGTCATTGCTATAAATACTTTCTTTATCCCACCTAACTCTTCCCACATAAAGGTTTGTTAAATAAATAAAAAGTTGGTAGTAGAAGAGAGAAAGTGAGGATGGTGTCTGTGAGAAGTGTGTGTAAAATCTGGGTTAAGGTCGGAATGAACAGGGAAAAGTGGTTCATCTGGGTTGAATGTGAGTTGTCAGATCCCCATTTGAAAGAAATAATTTTTACCTTTTGCAATTAAAAACACTGACTTTGATTTCCATTTGATACTTGCTTGATTGTATTTAAGGTCAGATGGCACCAGTTAGGAAACCAGAATTTCCTGGTTTCTTTCAGATAATTTAAGCTTAAGTCTGGATAAGGGGAAGGCATTGGAGAAGACTGACAAGAATGCACGAGAAGGAGCAATAATCTTGGGGAAATGCATTTTGAGAACACTGGTTTGATTAAAGGAGTGATGACAGGATGGGGAGCTTGAGGTGGGAGAAGAGGTCTTCTAGGTGCTCGCTGCCATCTTGATTGAGAATGTTTAATTGGGAGAGTGGACTTTCAGAACTCTTATAAAGGCAGAGAAAAGCTTGCTAGCTGACATCGTTTGAGAAATTGCTGGCAGGTTCTAGAGTGCTTGTTTTGGTGCCTTTGGTGTCCTGGGTGAAAATAAAGGGGTAGAAACTAGTGTTAAAATTAAAAAAAAAATTAATTTCTGTGAGAGCCTTTACAATGATTAAAGTGGAAAAATTTAAATAATATATTCAGTAAAAAGTAAAAGTATTTCTCCCTCCTCAACTTGTTTCTCATTCCCCCTGCTAACTACTGTTAGCAGTTTGCTACATACATAGTCTTCCATACTCTTTTGTATGTGAACATAATCATTTGCTTTATAAAATAAAATGAGGTATACTATACATGTTGCTTTAACACATATTTTATTATTGAAAAATATTATACATTTATGGAAGTCCATAAAAACATATGTACAGTTCAGCACATAGCTGTGAGGCAGCTATTCATGAAACTGCTATTCAGACCTACAAATATTATAAGCAAAACCCTCCTTTTTCCCTTCCCCTCATCCCTTCCCCCTTTTTCTGATTACTATTCTCCCTCTCTCCTTCACAGAGGTAATCCTGACTTACAGTAAGCATTTACTTTCTTTTTGTCATTGTTTTACCATCTATTTATAAACTTCTAAATAATGTAGTTTAATTTTGCCTGTTTTTTTAACTTAATGCATATGAAATCATATAGCTATTCTCTTGTATCTTATTTATTTTTACTCAGTCATTATGCTTGTGAGAGTCATTTATGTTACGTTTGTTCATTCTCACTGATATGTACTAATTTAAAATGCCCCTGTTAAACTAATTCATTGGTCAGTGTTTGGTTTGAGGTAGTGATGAACAATTAAGCATGTTTTCCTTTTGCGTACAGTCAGCTCTCCATATTTGTGTGTCGGAATCCTTGGATTCAACCAGCCACAAGTGGTACTGTGTAGCTAAGTTCTATGATGATTGCGTCTGTGCTGAACATGTATAGATTTTGTTCTTTGCATTATTTCATAAATAATACAGTATAACAACTATTTACATAGCGTTTATATTGTATTTGGTATTAAAAGTAATCTAGATGAGGAAAATGTGTAGATTATATACAAATACTATATCATTTCATATGAGGGACTTGAGCATCTTTGGATTTTGGTATGGGGATCCTGGAAACAAACCACCACCGATATTGGTAGATGGGGCAACTGTATATACCTAAGAGAGGAATTGCTTGATCACAGAGCTTAAACTTTAGTAGATAACTACCAGCACTTTTTCTGTGATTTGCCAGTTTATGCTCTCCATTTACGAGTTACAATCCTTGGTATGAGAGTTTCTCAGTCCTACTCTATCAACACTTGACAATGTTAGACTTTAAGATTTTTGCCAGTCTGATGATGTATAGCGACATACCTATTTGGCTATAGTCTGTATTTCCCAATTACTAATAAGTATATGTTTATTAACTCTTTGGATTTCCTGTCTCAAAAGTGGTTATTCAAGTCTTTTGCCTTTTGTGTTGCTTGCTTTCCTCTCATTGACCTGTAGAAATTCTTTATATATTTTGAATAATAATCCTTTGTAGATTATGTATGTCACATATAGCACCTTCTAGACTGTAGATAGCCATTTTATTATTTTCTTTTAAAGAGAGGGAGGATGGAAGGGAGAGGAGGAAGAAACATTTTTATTTATTTATTTTGACTCTCCCCCACCTCGACTTAAATCAAGAATGTGGGTCTGGCATGTGCTGGTGGCCTTGTGGTTTAATCTGGGTGCTGGCCACATACATCCCAACGTTCCTGGTTCAAGATCTCAGGCTGAGGAGACTACCAATGATAAACAACTAAATAAAGTGCTTCTTCCTCCTCTCTCTTCCTGCCTGTGTCTTTCAAAAATGTAAGTTCTTGGACTTTATAGGTTCAGCTGCCTGAGGATGCACCCATTTTATTGTTTTAATGACTAAAATTTATTAATTTCAATGAAATCTTATTGATTACTCTTTTCCTTTATGACTTGTACTTTTTATTTTATTTATTTATTTTTTTAAAGGAAAGTTGCAGGCAGGAATGAAGGTGGGCAGAGGCAGGAAGAGAGAGGAGGATGAAGCACTTTATTTAGTTGTTCATATCAGTTGCTTCCCCTGGACCCAGGAGGTGTGAGCCCTGATCCCTGGGATGCATATGAACTGAGCTCCTTAAGTGGACTGCTGACCTAATGGCTTCTTCACTGGGGTTTGCCAACCAATATACTTTTTTTTGTTTTTTTTTTACAGGAAAGGTAAACAGGCAGGAATGAAGGTGAGTACGTAAATAGTATGAAAGGAAGAGGAGGAAGAGCTTTATTTATTATTTTTTTCATTTAGTTGTTCACATTTGTTGTTCACCCTGGCCCTGGGTCTTGAGCCCTAGACATTGGGATGTATGTGGGACTGCTCCGAGGTATACTAGACTGCTAGGTCATCAGGATGAACCTCCAATATACTTTTAAAATGACATTTAAAAACACATAGACTAGGGAGAAATCAACTTCTGTTTGACACTGACACTGGCGTTGTCTTCAGAGATGAATGACCAGTTCCTCAACAACCCCATCGCCTTCTACTTCAGTAAGCAGTGGAGATTTAAATGCTTAAGAGTTTGGTTAAACCTTTCTAGTATCAGGGGAGTTATATTCTGCTTTCCTTGTTATTCTTATTTCCCATAAAGTTGACATTGACTAGAAAGGACTGTGAAAAGACTGTGCTTATCCTGGTCTTCATGTCACCCCTCATTTGTTCTAAACTTTTGCTTCATTGATCCCACAGAGTAACTCTGGTATGAAGAGTCATTCTTTTTGAAACTTACGTTTTTTTCTCACATTGCCCTTGAAACGATCACAGGGACACTGCTTCTTTTGCAGTCCGGGCACTGCCGTGAGTTTTCTTTTATGGTCTCTCAGGAGCCAATCTGAAATAATGGGGTTGCTGCTTAGGTGGAAGGGTTAATACGTTAGAGGATAGGGAATAGGGCAAGGTTTCCTTGCCATCTTCTTTGCCTTCCAGTTCCTTTTTCACTTCACATTGGGGTGGGGAAAGGATCAACACAGAACGATGGAAATACCAGGATTTCTGAGTTCTTTTATCTGACCTGTATGGGCAAGAATTTGGAAGTAGGTTTGGAGGGGGTATTTCATTAGGAAGGCCAGAAGAAGAAGATGACTTAGGTGTATTTTAGTGGGGGTGCTTTGCTTTGGAAAGTAGTTTTCCTATCTGATTCACTGTTGCCTGTGAGTCAAATAAAGTTGAGAGTAGGACCTAAGAAGTTTTTGGAAGGCAGGCAGCCCCGGCTTCTTTGGGAAAACAGTAAGGGGGAAGGGGTAGCCAGAGATTCAGCCCACTCTCCCCTGTGCCTTGGAAGAGATCAGCTCTTGCCTGAGACTCAGGAAGAAAGCAAGTTTTGGTGCTGCATGGGGTGGGCTGGTGGAGAGGGGAACAGGTGAGATCACATCAGATTACATCTGCACTGGTCTCAGAGAAACTCAGGGGAGAGAGCTGGGATCACGATGGTGCATCATTGTTGTTAACATTGAGTTACTGACCTTTACACTTGCATTCTTGGCCCTCTTCCTGGAGCCACCTCCCTGAAGCCTGGCGTTGGTCCCTGTGGCCTCTGGAGATCCCTGTTGGAAGGAAGCAGATCACTTCTACTCACCAGAAAGGAAAGGGACCAACAGAAATGGTTTCTCAGCATTGTGCTGCATAGGTCAGAGCAATTCCCTTTCTCTTCGTTTTTAAGCCAGAGATATAGGGTGCTTCAAGAAAGGAGTATTTTCAATGATAAGCAACTGAGATTTAAAATCTGGCCTAGAGAAAAGCGTGGCTGGAGGTATGTGCAGAAAGAATGGTTTTTGGAGGGAAGAGTACAGAAAATGTGGGGGTTAATCATGACCTTAACCCACCCCCAGACATTAAAATTCTCATTATTTAAGGAATGAGATCTAGGAACAGAATATCCCATAAACCATTCAAAATCTTCACCTAAACTCCTAGTTTTTTATTTTTGAATCCATAATCCCAGTTCAGCTACAGAGAGTAATATTTACGTTCGGTCCTTTTAACAAATCCAATCCTTTGGCCTCTAGTCAGGTCTATCTTATTACCTGATACTGCTTTATTCTCATTTTGTGATATCTAAATATCTTTATGACATTTGAGGATGATGCTTTACAGACTTCAGATCTAGAGTTAGAACTGAGTCCAGATGATGCTACCTCTATGTGGTAGTTTATATTTCCTGTCATATGATTATGGCTTTACAGTGGTCTCCATTATATTTGAATGTAACTCTATTATTGTGGTTATAGTTTGTTATGTGGACTCTCTTGTGGACTGAAGTGTGTCTTCCCAAATTCATGTCGAAGCCCTACCTCCAGTATTATGGAATGACTGTATTTGGAGAAGGCCTTTAAAGATGTGATCAGTTAAATGGTTGTTCTTAAACCATTTTGACCGGATTCATTATAAGAAGAGATTTGGCCACAAGGTCGTACATGCACAGAGAAAGGAGCGTGTGAGAATATAGCAAGACAACGGCCATCTGTAAGCCTCAGAAGAAATCAGACTTGCTGACAAACTTGGCACCTTGACCTTGGACTTCTAGCCTTCAGAACTGTGAGAACATAAGTTATTATTTAAGTCATGTAGCCTGTGATATTTTCTTATAGTAGCCATAGAAAATTAAAAGTCTTCTTCCCTCACTAGACTCTGAACCAATGGCTTAGTTGTCATGGTTTCTGAAACTTGGTAGGCATTTGGTGTTTGTTTAATAAGTGAGTGTACAAATTGTATAGAAAGGGCCCTTAGAAGCCATATGACTCAATCCATATCTCTTATTTCCCAGACTCTTGCCCTCTCTTCTCATAGATGGAGGATGTTGCATCATTTCCTCAAGTGCTAGTTTCAAAATGTGCTCATGTGCTATTTTGAGTGTTACTGAAGTAACTTAAACTAGCCCCTTCCATCTAAACTTTTCTAATGTTCTGCTTTCAGTTAGCCCCTTTTGCTAGTTTTAGAGAAAAGCTGAGTATTACAGCCAGAAGGAATCTTGTAGATTACTAGCTGAAAATTCATATGTAAGTTTTTAAAATCCTATTTTTTTTTTTTTTTTTAAAGGAAAGGTGCAGGCAGACTGACAGGAAGAGAAAGGAAGAAGAAACATTTGGTTGTTTTCCCCCATACCCAGAACTCAAACCTGGGGGTATGTGCCCGTGTCCTTTGGAGGCGATTGACCTAACTGCTGCTCCATCAGGGTGTGCCTAATCCTAAATTTAATGTAACTATATTAGGGAATATTTGCAAAGTACAAATAAATATTTTACTGAATGTTGATATTTTGGTATGTTTCCTGCATATGGTTTTTAAAAAATAGGGTGATAACCATTCTATGTGAGCAAATTTCCTTTTTTTAACCTTTCAAGCAAATTGCTATGTTGTCTTCAGATTTTTAATGACTGGAGAACTTTCCCAGAAGTATATGTGCTCCAAATTATTTAAGTGTTCTCCCATGTTGACTATTTACAGTGTTTTTTTTGGATATTATCTTGGACAAGATTTCCCACAGAGAAATTACTTGGTCAAAATTTAAGAACAGTCTTGAAGCACTAGGTGGAGTAGTGGTTGGGTCTGCTCCCTTTGGCTGGGTGCATCCCATATGCATCCCAAGTACTCAGGTTCCAGTTCTGGGATTAGGGGATAGTCAACCAAGATTTATTAAAAAAAATAAAAAGTTGAAATCCTTCTTTCTCCTCTCTTTTCCTGTTTTTTTTTTTTTTTTAATCCCTAAAAACAGTCTTAGATTCTTCCCATCATTACTAAATTGCTTACAGGGCTGTAGTAATGAACATAAGTCATGATCTTTTTTTTTCTTTTGAAGAGAATGAGACTCAGAGGGAGCAAATGAAACTCCTAAATTCCCAAAGGTAATGCTGACACATATGGAGCTAAAATCCAGGTCTAATAGTCTGTTCTCTCTACAGTCCTTTAAACCCTAATTTTACAGTGTAAGTGAATGTGAAGCTGCATGTTACTATAGTATGATGTTTCCCAAACCTCAGCCATTTATGGACCATTTTTTATGATATTTGATATTCTTTATTCCACCTCTAATATGATTTACTTTATACTTTAAATAAATTTAATTTGCAAAACAATCTCATCCTGTGCAGTGAGATTATGGATTTGCTGCATGCTTAGTATTTCTCTTAGCATGTGTTAAAACGAACATGAGTCAAAAAGCTAATATATGTTCTACTGACAGTCAGTTTTGAAAACTATTGCTACAGTGGAATAAATATGAATTTTATATCCAGACAGATCTGGGGTCAGCTTCTTAACTATATTTTTGGACAAGTCATTTAACTTCTTTGATCTTTGGTTCTCTGATTTGTAAAATGAGGATAGTGGTATCCACTTTGCAGAATTATTAAAGAGCCAGTGTGGGTGCCCAAGTAGGTATTCAATACATGACGACTGTTGTATGGTGGTTATTGAAGACTTTTGGTTATTTCCCAAAGAGAGTGTCTTTGCTGGAATGTTAGGCTTGTTACTTTCTCCTGCTGACTTGTATGTGTAAAGAAGTTACTTCTAATTATTAACCCTGTGGTATATTTTTCATTTTTTATTTCCTAGCTGCTACGTATTAGTTTTATGGTTAGGATAAGTTGCTTAATTTTTTTGTGCTTCGGTTACCTAATTTGTAAAATGGAGCTAATGATAGTACATTGGTATGTGTATACACACATCTGTTTCCTAGCTCTATCTACTGGAGGGCCTAGAAGTAATAGCACTTAGTAGCAGTGAGCAATACCTAGTGCCCATGGTTTCTGAATACCATTATGCTTGGAGAAATTGCAGTTTCTAGGGCTGGGGTAGGAAAGTACAAGATGAATCTAGAACATCTTTGATGTCAGAAAGTCAGGAAGTGCAAAAAAATGATGTCAAAAAGACCAGAAGTCAACTTGAAGGAGGTCTCAGTGGCCAATTTTGGACAATATGAGCAACTTAACAAAGTATGGTAGTAAGATATTTAATATTCCAAATATTTATGAGTCTTTACTTCTCTAGATAATTGAGTAAACAAGTAAAGAAGAAGCTTCTTTTTCTTATAGTAGAATCCTAATTTTTAAAGGCAGAAGAAATAGGAAATTGAAAATCGCTATTTGGCTAATACCATAGAAATACATATTTTAGGCAGGAATTATTGGCTTAAAATATTTTTTAAATGAATGGGCACAAGTGTGATAAGAAGACACAGACTATTTACATAGACTCAAAGTACCTCTTCACCAAATTACACTGGGAAAAAAAAATCTAACTTTATGAACACCACCATAACAGTATTTAAAATAACATCTTTAGTAAGAAGGATATTGCTGTCTTGGGCCCTCTGATTGATGCACTGAGAAGGCACATATCATTTCTGTGGTATTCCTGCCAGAAATGCATAATTGGAATTTAAATCATGAGAAAACATCAGACTTGTCCAAAGAGAAGGACATTCTGTAACATACCTGACCAGTACTTTTCAAAAGTGTCAAGGTCATGAAAGACAAAGAAGGCTGAGAAACCACCCCAGAATGAAAGAGACCAAGAAGACATGACAACTTTACTCATGTCCTGTGGGATCCTGGATTGTATTCTAAACTGGAAATAACATGAATGAGATGATTAAAAAAATTGGAAAAATAGTTAATAGTATTGTAACATTGTTAATGTCCTGATTTGATAATCTTATTGTGGTTATGTATATTGTTAGTTGAGAAAAGCTAGATGATGGAATGCTGATATTTTTACAGCATTTTTCAAAATCTGAAAAATGAGAAGTTAAAAATTAATAGATACATATTAGATTTCTCTAAGAGTTCGAGATAATATGTGTGTAAGTGCTTAGAACAATATCTCCTACATAGTCTCAACTTTTATATAATTTTATGATTAATGCAGAACATATGTAATAGGTATTAAATTATATAAATCATTATTATGATGTAGATCCTTGCTAATATTTCTATCTCTTCTCACTTATATTTTTCCCTTTCCCATGAGAAGCATATTGAAAGAAAAAAAAAGTATGTTTAGCATGTACGTGGTTATTTCAGAGAGAAAGTAAGATCAAATTTTATTTTGAGAATTTTTTGGCAGGAGTTGGGAGGTGTCATTTTCTCTAAGTAGACTTAGTTGGATTTGTAAAATTATGCCTGGCTGAGAGACAAGACTTGTGTTGAATACCAGGGATCCCATGTAGTTTGCAAATGTGCCTCCTGGTGGCTTTCTGGGTTCATCGATGTTGTGCTTTAGAAATTATGGTAGTTTACTCAGTTCATTTATTGAACCCTTGCCAGGTGCACATTATAGATCATTTAATTTCTTACAACAATCCCATGTGATAAATGATATTTTATTCTTTTTAAGATAAAACTGAGTTTCTAGAGGTAAACAACTTGTTCAGGGTTTCAAAATAAGAGATGGAGCCAGGATTTGGATCTAGGCTCCCCCTGATTTCAAGGCGGAGTCTAAATATCTTTGTGAGTCTAAATGTGCAGACATGTTTGAGAACTATTGGTGTAGAGCAGTGATTCTCAGTTGGGAAGTGGTTCCTCCTGCAGGAGACATTTGGCTGTGTCAGGTATTTCTGACTCCTCAACTGGAGGTGGGAGGCAGTAGACTGTAATGGGCATCTGGTGAGTAGAGGCAACACAGTGCTGCTGAACATCTTACAGTACACAGAGCAGTTCCCTCCAGCAAGGACTTATCCAGCCCCAAGTGTCAATAGAGTTGCTTTCAAACCCTGGTATAGAGTCTTTGAAGGGCAACATTTTAAATTTAGAAACTTGAAGATTCATTATTTCACTTTGCAAATATTTACTGAGACTGTCATGAAACATGTGACATGGAAACAACGCACCAGATTGTGCCGCCAAGGAGATTACAGTCTAGAAGGACAAGAGGTGGAGGGTAGGAGAGGCACCTTCAACATTAAGGCAGATCATGAAAGTACAAAGAGAGAGTCAAGCTGGCCTAAGCATGTTCAGTGCATGGAGAGCTCAGATATGGTGTGGGGAGCAATCAAGGGAGGCTCTGATGTTTTTTTGGCTGAACAAAGTTGAGGTGGTGGAGAAGCACAAGACCAGTTCAGGAAATTGCCAACAGTCTAGGTGATGCATTGAGTATTTGTTAGTAATTATAGGCAGGTGAACTAGAAAGGCAGGTTGTGGCTGGAATTTTGAATCCAGGATGAAGACTCTAGCTTGGTTTGTGTTCATAGTGACAGGAAAGCCTTCCCTTACAGAATGATTGTCTAGGCTCTAGGGCTGTGGATCTCAGCATCTTATAAGGGAGGGAAGTTTCAAATTGGGGTAGTCTAATAGAGGGAACTCCTGATTTTAGAACTGAGGTGATGTTGAATATGTACAAAGCTATTTCAGTCCAAGTGCTATTGGAGAGAGCTCGTTCTCTCAGATAGAAACATACACAAGATGAGATCTTTTCTTCTTGGTTTTTCTGCTAAGGACTAGGCCACTTTGATTACAGTGAAAACGAGCAGATTGGAGCCTGTAACCAAAGATCTGCTTTCTAAAAGGTGAGAAGTTATAAGACTTACTTAGTAGAGGCAAAGCTTCAAACAATGTAAACTCTGCCTGGCAATAACATTTTTCTAGTTTATTGTTTTACCTTTAAATAGCATTATAAATTATTGGTGGCATGCTGGTATACCAGAAGGAAAAGAAGCAAGAACTTCATTATAATTTACAAATGTACAGTTATCTTTAACATCTTCCACCATCACCATAAAGATTGGTCCTTAGAAAAAAAACTTTATTTTTTTCCTGGAAAAGGGATTGGGGGAAAAGGTAAGAATTAAAATCATTGTTGAGCTAGTATTCTTTTTTCCAGCTACAGTTTCAGACACTTTCACATACACTATGTTATGTTAACTCCTACAGCACTCTTTGGATGTAAATTCAGCTTTTTTTGTAAATGAGTAAACGGTTGCTGAGATAGCCTAAATGCTCTAAATCCCTGTACCAAATGGGGCTACACGATTTTGGCCACTTTTTTTCCCTCTTACCCCCCTTGATAGAAAATTAACTTTTTTTTTCTTTTACCTGGGCTTGGGCTGCTGGAGACCATGGATATCAGCATTAGTGGCAGCAACAGAAGGAGGGAAGAGATCAGAACTTTCATTGTGGTTGTAGGTGCTGCTAATCGCTTGAAGAATGCTTGGAAGTTTCCCAAGTAGATGCTCCCAACTTCCTCGGTTGGCTCAGGCTGAGGTCCTCAGCGTGGTGGTCTGCGTTTTATCCCAGGCCAGGGTTCTTATTAGAGGGCGAGAACAGCAGGTGCCAGTGACCTTGGGAGGTAGTAGGTTGGGCCCTGTGCTTTACGGGAATCTGGGAGGTAAAGCTGACCAAACAAAGGAAATAAAATATTCTTAAGAACATAAGAAGGTGACTGATAACTTGGCAGTGATACTTGTTCCCATAGTCGTCGTGTTATGATTTCTTCCCAGAAGTCTTTTTTTTCTCATTGTAATTTCCTTATACCTGTCAGTGACATTTTCTAGCCTAGTATCTGTCAGGAAAGTTCGTACTAAGAGTTGCAGAAGAGAGGATGACGCAGTCCGTGTTTCTTCTGTTCTCCCATTCTCTCCACTGTAGTGGCAGTGGTGTTGTTTGTGATGTTGCCTGCTGTCCCTCTGTCTCCAGTTTCTTCCATTTCTGCGCCCCGCACACACTGTGGGGAGCAGAGAGGGGCAAGGAGGAGGGGCAGTTCTCGCTTGCTCCGCTTTGACCCTTGAGCAGTGCTCAACCCAGGTCTCCTTGTTCCCCAGGAAGGTGGCTAGGGCCTGTTTTCTCCAGCCCAAAGGAGAGGGAGGTAGATTGGTGGAAGACCCTCAGGCCTTCATGTCCAAGAGAGTTTGAGAAGCATAGGAACCACAAGAGTGAAGGTGTTTGCCCATCTTGTTGGGGCTCTTAGCTCCATACTCTGTGTGTGTGTGTGTGTGTGTGTGTGTGTGTGTGTGTGTGTGTGTGTTTTAAAGAAAAGGTGCTGGCAGGAATGAAGGATATTAGGCAAACTGGAAGGAAGAGAGAAGAAGAAGAAAAATTTTCACATATTTTTATTTTAGTTGTACATCTTGGCTGTTCCCCATGGTCCCAGGACATGAACCAGGGTCCTTGGGATATGTGAACTGTACTTGACCAGAGGCGGCGGACCTGACCACTGCTCTACCAGGGCAGGACCTTGTCTGGAAACAGTTCAGAGCAAAAGAAGGCAATACTAAGAGTAAACAATAAGGTTTACAGAGCATTAGCACTGAGTAAACTTGACTCATTCCAGAGCCTTTAGGTGAGTGCTCCAGGAAAGGGGAGAGGCTGAGTTTCCATGCTGGGTGATATTGTGGGAGCTAAGGAGTGATTAACAAGGAAGTCCTCCTTGGCTCAAGAGGCTTTAGGTTAGGTAGCACTTGGTCTGAATCTTGTGGGTGCAGTAGGATGTGGTTTGGTGGCAGGTAGAGATAAGGACAGTACAGAGGAGCATGGAAATAATTAGAGGAGGATCTTTGAGGCAGGAGCGATTTCTTTCTTTCTGTGTTCCTGTAACGTATGTAGAGCCTAGCACTTTGGGTGTATTCTGTTAATGTCAGTTATAATATGTTTGTAGCCCTTTTACTAGGCCTGATATGTTAGAAAGACTTTGAATATGCAACCTGTTACCAAAAAGAGATTTCTACTCATATACACTATTCCTGATGGGATGTTTTACTTTTCCCTCTGAGTTGTCTGTCCTGAATTCCTACTCCGAGAGGGCTCCAGGGTCAGGGAGCTCTTCCTCAGAGTTTCCTCTGGATCCCCTCAGTCTTTCAGTTCTTCTCTCTCTCATGTTTTAGCTCCCTGTACTTCACTTAGTCATTTCCCCCTCTATTGTCTTGGGTTCTGTATACCAAGGGATGAGCTTGGGGCCCCTCTGGTCTGTTGATATGAAACACCCCTAAGAGAAGTGGATGTCTTTTTTGTTTATTCTGACAACCACTTAGAACCTATCTTGAGAACATTATTTGTGTCAACAATAAAGACTCTCCAGGAAGGAGGTAAGAGGAAAAGTGGAGAGAAAATACCATTCTCCTGCCCTTATTTTTTCCCCCACTCTACAGGTACTTAGGAATAACTCATGACTATTTGTTGCTTGATCACATGATTATTGTTGCTCTAATAATAGCAGTTTTTTCAGATATTCAAATGTACATTCAGTGAACATTTGAGCACCTACTGTGTGTCTGATATTTGCTAGGTGGTAGCTGTGAAGAGTAAGGTGTGATGCTGTCTCTGAGGTGCTCTCACTCTGCATAGACCCATGGAGCTAATCCAATTGCTCCTGTCCACAGAAGTGGAAATTGAAGCACGGGCTCGTTTAGAGGATTTGTTCAATGTCATATAGTCATCCTCAAAGGCAAAGACTTAAAAAACCCATTTCTTGACTTTTCTAGATTTCTTTTAGTTTGCAACTATCTGGCTCTGTATGGTCAAATGTGATGATCTCCAACAGGAGAGAGAGGATATCAGAGTAAAGTGGGTGCCCACAACCATCTTGGACTGACCAGAAGGAAATGTCTAGTCCAGAAGGTTGAAAAGTTGTGCCAGAAAAGCCTGTGTTTACTTCTCTCCTGGTGTTTCTCTTGGAACTGTAATGGTCTGGCTCTGAATGGGCTTCTCTCCATAACCTGGGGCTCAGTGAGGGTTGAGACCAGTTTGATCCATTTCTGTCCTCCAGTACATAGCAGGCTCCAGTAAACTTTTTTTTTTAAAATAAATATTTCTTAAAAAATAAAATGGAATAAAACTTCCCAGGTTTCAGGTGACTGAGCAGCAATGTAAGTAAGAAAACCCAGTTTTCCCAAATCAGCTGATATGGTATTTGACTTTCTAAATATAGAGGTAGAAAGGGGAAATGTGTAGTCCTGTGGCTCTGCTGCTGTGGGCAGAATGCTTCTACAATTCGTGGTTTTTGCTGTGGTTGACATTCTTTGCTCGGCCTAAGAAGGTGGTAGGAGAGTTTTAGGGCTTCAGAATTCATCATTTGGGAAATGGTTGAGGAACATGGTGGGGCACATGGTGGTTGTTCACAAACGTTTGAAGGTGTGATGTGTGAAAGGTATTAAGCGCATTTAATTGCCTGCAAGAGAATAGGACTAGGATTGGTGAATATGTATCAGACACCTTTTGTCTCAGGGTGAGAAGGACTATCACAGTAAAGAAAGTTTCCTTTAAACATTTCTAGTTCCCCATTGGATTCCAGGCAGGGTTTCTGACAATGATTATCACAGGTTTTTTTTTTGTTTTTTTTGTTTTTGCATTACAAGGACAAAGCTTGGCTTGGAAACTAGGTTTCCAAGTTATACCACATTTTACTAGGTTTTATAAAAACTGTCCTTTGAAATGTGAAATTACTCTTGATGCGGGGTAAGCTCTTTTTGAGAGTTATTCCAGTCATTGTGGGTAGTTGCGATTTGCCTTTCTAATCCATGACTTGGATTTAACCTGTCAAATCTCTCCCCTTTTTTTACTGGTGAGTCAAGATTGAAATGCATTTATTGATCATGGCCAGAAGGTGGCAGTGCTGTCCCACCGATGTTTCCAAGGGACTCTGGATGTGGACAAGTCTGAGAACAGTGGTTAGGATTTGGAAAAGGGTTCAAATGAAGTAAAAAAGGGTGTGTGTGTGTCTGTCTGTATGTGTGTGCGTATATACATACACACACACACGTATATATACACACGCACACACATATTTTTTTTTCCCTGTGAAGTGATAGAGTTGACAAGAGTCTGACACTATTACTTTTTTGAACAGGAAGACACTTTAGGGAAGTGTCCCAAACTCTAATGTGCTATGGCTCACCTGAGGGTCTACTTAAGTACAGATATAATTGTGTTGGTCGGTGGTATCTGAAATTCTATATTTCTAATGAATGTTTGAATAATGCTGTTGCTGCTGGTCAGTGGACCACACTTTCATTACCAAAGCTTTAATGGTCTTTTTTTTTTTTTTTAAGGTGCAGGCAGGAATGAAGGTGAATAGGCAGGCAAGAAGAGAAAGGAGGAAGAAGCATCTTTATTTTATTTTTATTTGGTTCATCTTGGTCATTCCCCCTGGCCCCAGGTCATGAACCTGGGTCCTTGGGATGTATGTTGACTATGCCCAGGGGATTTATCTGCTAAGCTGTCGGGGTGCACCTAGTGGTCATTTTTAGCAGTGACATTAATTCTTAGTTCATCTGATTTATGGATGAAGAGAAACCGAAATTCAGAGAGAGAATGTGATTTGCTTCTTGTGTAGTCATAAAACTTTTAGCATGTAACTGCATTTATACCGAAGTTTATGACTTTTAGTTCAGTTCTTGCTCCACTCTATTGTGTGACCCCCTTTTACTGTTGTTTGTGGCATCTCTTTTGCTTAGGAACCCAGAAACTCCCATTTTCACCACCACCCCATTCCATCTTGGCTCAAAGCATCACTTTCATTGCTCAAAGCCTTCATTGGCTATTCTGTATCCACAAGATCAAGTTCAGATGTCTCTGTCTAGTTTTCAAGGCTGTACCACATAAGGTTTCACTTTAGTGAATTTACCTAACTCCCCTATTTCTCGACCCTGTGTTCTACTGTGATTATTGTTTCTTCCTTTTTCCTAAATATTCCATGTTCAATTTCCTCTTAGAGATAGTGGCCGCCAAAATGTGTGATTTTGACTTACATGTATCTAGTTTCTAATCCTACATTCACCAGTGACCTTGGGAAGTGATTGCGCCTTTCTGAGGACCAGCATCCTGTTCTGAATTAACCCCATAGAGAGATTGAAAGGAATCAATGAAATAACATGTGCAGGGTATGCCCTGAAGGCTCAGGTACTAAACCAGTGATTGGGGTGTAGACTATGTAAAACCTAAGGATCTGAGTTGTAACATGGGCCTTATGAGGTGAGCAGCCAAAACAAATGAACAAACAAAAGTGTTTCCTGTTTCTCTTCCTTCAAAATGCTTCTTACTCTCTCTCTTCCTTCCTCTTTTACAAAAATAGCATATGCAAACCCATTCTCATTCCTGAAATCTCTTTCAAAACTAACATCTACAGTGGTGGCTGACACCTGATTCCTTGTACTTGTGTTTTCCTGGTCTCTGTTTCTTCAGACTTTTTATCAGTCAAAGCTCTTATCTGAATCCTGACTTGTATGACTTTCCTGACCTAGCTGATCCCACACATCTATAAATTATTTCTCCCTTGCATTACCATTTAAATTATGAGTCAGTCCTCTCAATATGCTAGGAGACTTCAGAGGCAATTGACTGCGTGATAATTGATAGACAGTTGAGTGTTCTGCTTTGTTTGCATGGCAAGCAAAAACTAGTTCTCAGAGCCTGAGATTGTTTCTGTCAATATTTTATTTAGCACAGGTTTACTTTGGGTTATAGAGATTATAATAATTATATTATTCAAACCAATAGCATATAGTATAAGGGGACCCTTTTATTTTTATTTAGTTGTTCATGCATCTTAGTTGTTTCCTTGGACCCAGGGTCTTGAACTCTGGGGTCCTTGGGATATATGTGGAATATGCCCAGTGAACTGAACGCTAGACCACCAGGGCATGCCAGAATAATAGCTCTTAATGAACCAATACAGAAATTACATACTCCAAACCAATTCTAGATCAATTCATTACACCCTTGTTCTGGGCAGAGGGGAGATAAGAGAAATTCCAAATTTAGTCAAGTTTTAGCTTTCTAGAAGTTGGCATTTGTGAGAGTTGAATTGACCATATGGTAACTGACATCCCACTGCTGGTGCAAAGTGCAAGTGCGTTGTCGCTGGAGCTGGGTGCCAGGGAGGGAAGAAGAAGCTGGTGTGGAAGGCAAGGCGAGCTGCTGCAGAAGTTGGTAGTGCTTGCAACTATTTCATGACTTGAGCCTCTGACAGCTAGTCTTTCAATAGAAAACTTTAAAATGAGGATTTGGAATCAAAGTAGTCAGTATACAGCACCAAGTGAGCTCCTTATTGCCTCATGAGTGTTACCGCTCATGTCATTTGTAGCCTAGCAGCAGTTTCTGCCGCCCCAGTAGCACCAGATCCTGGTAGTTAGGTGAATACTGTAGGGACAGTGCTCATCCTTCCTGCCTCCTGTTTTACTTAAATTGTTTTCCTGCTAGAGGTTATTGAATGGTTCATCCTCTGGTGGCTTGATGAAATCTCTTTATGAAAACAGATATATATACACTTTCATATTTCATGAAATTTATACCACTGTCCTTACTTTCTTAATTTAAGAAGAGATCAAACATAAAAGTCCAAGTGGGGAGGGAAGGCTTGTTTAAGGGAGGGAGGTCATATGCCTCTATTCTAGATTCTGTGAATTACTCATTTAACCGTATCCAGAAGTGTTCCATCTTTTGCAAGTATGGTTGTATATTTTTCACATGATTCAAAATTTCTTCCCTCAGTTGCAATTAGGAGCTCATGTCACCCTTATGACAGGAAAGTTATGTGGTGTGTGCTTTCTCTGCAGCAGCGATTCCTCTAAGATCTGGAGAGAAAATAGAACAAGAAGGCTGGGTACTTTACTTTCTCTTCTACCTTCTCTTTTTATTGGACAGCGGATTACTCACCCATCACTTTCTCAGTCATGGCATTATTCCTTCCCCTGCCATGGTCCATGCCAAAGTCCAGATATATTTATCTGTGTCTGGAACTGCATTTTATTTTAAAAGAAAGGTGCAAGGAATTGTTTTTTTCCCTAGGATTCTAATTGTCATTGTGTAAGCTGATTGTTTCCAACCCAGAACACTGGTTAGAATCACATGCAGGACATTGAAATCTTCGCCGTGTCTGTATGTTATCCTCAGAGCATCTGATTTGTTGGTCTGTGATGTTGCCCAAGCATTGGTAGTTTAAGAGAGCTTCCAAGTAAAAGAGTTATTTAACAGTGGAGAAATCTTATTCAGATGTTCAAAGTTAACACCACCAGTTATGAGTGATATCAGTATCATGGGCCTTCTCATATAATGGAGATGGGACATCATGAGATGGGACGTCACTTCTGTGGTATTCTTCCAGGAAACCCAGACTCTAAGTTTAATCATGGTAAGTAAATAATAGTTGAGCCCAAAGTGAGGATCATTCTCCAAAAATAAGTGGCTATGCTGTCAAATAATAAAAAATGTTAAGGTCATAAAAGTAAAAGGAACTCCTAGGAACTGGCCAGATTTAAGGAGGCTAAGGAGACAAAAGAATAGAATGTGGTGTATAATCCCAGGTTGTGGCCTCGTCCTGGAAAAGGACATGAATGGGAAGGTCGATCAAATTTGAATTAGACCTGTATATTAGTTCACATCATTATATCTTTGATAATTAATTTTGGCACTTATACTTGTGTTATATGCAACATTATAATTAGAGAAGTAGAGTGAAGGGCACATGGGAACTTAGATGAATTTTGGAAGTTTTTGAATGTTTGAAATGATGTTAAAATGAAAAATGGGAGAAAGAAAAGAGAAGCAAGTTTCCAGGCAATTAAGAAAATTGCTAGACTTAAGACCCACTTATTGCCTGATACACACTGAGTAATTTTTCCTTAAAAGGCTGTTTTGGTGGAGTAGCAGTTTGGTCAGCCACCTTTGGCTGGTGCAGTTTACATACATCCCAAGGATTCTGGCTCGCCTCCTGGGACCAGGGGGAACAACCAAGATGAACAACTAAGTGAAATAAAGTGCTTAGTCCTTCACTCTCTTCCTGCCTTCTTTCCTCTGCTCACCTTCTTTGTTGCCTGTACCTGTCCTTTAAAAAAATGCTGTTTTATCATATTTCTGAATTTCTCAAAGCTTTCCTATGATTCTAACTCCTAGCTTCTGTGGGATGAAGTTCAAATTTAAGGCCTCTGTAGCATGGTCCTAATCTGTTCCCTTTACCATGTAGCAATAACTGAACCCAAATGTTACTTTTTAATGTCTGAATATGTTCTAATTCTTTTCATTCCTCCTGCTCTGCCTTCTGAATTATTTTTCATCCTAAGGCCCATTACAGGTCTCTTCATTGAAGCCCTTCTTTAGTATTTCTGTTTAGCACTGTCATCTTTCCTTTTTTGAGTTCTGGTTGGTAGAGTGTCGTTGGTGAAAATAAGAGCTTTAGATTTAGTAATATGTGAGTCTCAATTCTGTTTTCATCTTTTGACAGTCCTTGGACAAGGCATAAGTTAATTGACTTCTTAAGAGTTTTGGTTTTGCAATTGCAAGACAGGGATAATAGTACCTATTCCAGTGCATCATTGTGAGTGAACATAAAAGTGCAGGTGCAGACAAAGGTCCCTAGCAGCCAAGAGGTACTTTCCTCTTCTTGTTTGCATCTCTGTGAACCCTAGAGTGATGTGGGTGGTGCAAAGACTCATCAAATATATTTTTTGCAGAGTCTGTAAAAGATACTGGTGTCTGATTATAACTAGACAGACACTTTTGAGCTGTATTTTTCTCCTGGAGTAAGTGACTTATGGATAGAGGAATGTAAAGCAATAGAGGGAAAAGGGATTGTGGGTTTCTAAATGGAGAAAAGCTATGGTGCCTCCCACACTGACTCGTTCTCTCTCTATCAGGCAGTGTTGAGGAAGTGGCACTCTTTAGTTATGTTTCTCAAACCCTGAGTCCTGCTTAGCAACTCTTCACAGCACTTCAGTAATCCATTTCCTGCACAAGTGATATTTGTAAAGGTGAGTCCCATATGAGTCGAACACTTTTATCTGTTTTCTGTAGGCTCATCCAGACAGCTCAGTGCTCAGTGCCCTGGTTTGGCCTCAGGTTAAGATCTCTAAGAAGACAAATCTAGGAGCGGCAGGCTGAGAAGGAAGTTAGATGCCAATAGGCATGGTAAGAGTTAGGTAGGGCTGCCGTGGTTGAAAGGCCACAAAATCTGGGTGTGTTTTATGACTGTTTCTGTGTTTGGAATCTTCTCCTTTGTGACCTTTCCAGGGACTCTCCTGCCTCCTGCTTCCTTCTCATTACATTTTCCTTCCCTAGTGTACTTTAAAAAAAAAATGACCTGAGATTGACTGTGCAAATAGTTGAGTTTAGTAGAAATGACTTTCATGATAACTGGGAACTTGACCCTGCAAGCTTTTATGAAGGGATGTGTGAATGTGGGTTTGGAGACAAATTCATAATGAAGAGCAAGGCAGCACAAATCTGTCTGACCACTACATCCTGAAAATATAGAAGGAAAAAGTAATTTTAGAAGGTGAATTCCATTCAAGAGCTCTCAGAATAGGGTATCCTTTGTTCAGATAAAATTATTAACATATATTTGGACAAGAGATGAGGTTAAACATATGGAGTTTTGTCATGTTGGGCAAATTGCTTAATTTTTTGTCCTCAGTTTTTTTAATCTGTAAAAGTGGGGATAACACTCAGGGAATTTTTTGGTGAAGTTTGTACTACATTTAGAGTCTATAAGATAGTGCCTGGCACTTAGTGGTGCTAAGTGTGATCTATATAATTATGGGACTAGGCAAAGGTGCCACCTTAGTTAGCTAGGTGGCGGGGGAGGTGGCATTTCAGAGTCCTGACTGGCCAACTGAAGATGAAAATGATTGGAAGAAGTTTAATTCTAGGACTGTAAGGACTGGGTAGCAATAACTCATAAAGAATATTTTAGAAAATGTCTTAATCTAATGACTGGAATACCCAGAGAATGTGTGGCTTCTGTCATAGTTACTGTCCCTGGGGATCTTCCTATTTGTTAAATAGTTTTACTAAAAGCAATTCTAGAGCAGGCATTATGGAATTTCTTGTAAATGGCATTCATCTTGCTAAAGAAATTTCCTACTTTGTCCTGTGCATTGCCTTGTTTCTTTATCGCATTTATTTATAAGATGTAAAGAGAAAGTCTGAGGAAGGAAGAAATAAGGAAAAGAATTAACATAAAGAGGGCAGAACTGCAACTGCCACGTGTAAGTTATAAGGAAGTATATATGTTTTATGTGAACATACAAGGACTTAAAAAAAAAAAACAGACCATATAAATACAGTGGACTGCCTTGAGTAGATGGAAGAGTCATCACAAGAAGAATTCAAGCAGAATCACAAGAGATGTAGTAAAGCCTTTATTAAATGGTTAGACTGAAGGTAGACTGAGTCACAAAGAGAAAGGAGACAAAGTTGAAAAGGGAATAAGTATGAGAGAAAATGGGATGGGTAAAGGAAAGGCTGAAGAGAATGTTAATGAGGACTCGTGTCACACCAAGCTCTGTGTTTAGTGCCTTACATATCTTAATTTACTTTTTTACTGTCATTTCCTAGTGCAGTAGGAGTTATTCTGTGTTATAGATGAGGAAAAGGAGGCTAAAGGAGGTAAAGTGACAGATCCAGGGTCATCTAGTTAATGACAGAACCTCTGTGTTTTACCTCAGAGCTTATGATTTTGCTTCTCTGTCATAAGAAAAGTGGAAGACAGAGAAAGAAGACAAAGTTAAATTTTGTTGTGGGTAAAGTTTAGAAAAGGTATTCCTATGGTAGGCAGAATAAGGTCCTCTTCCAAATGTCTGCCTGGATCTGGAACCTGTGAGAAGGAACTTTACAGATGTGATGAAGTTAAGGATCTTGAGATGGTAAGAGTATCTTGGATTGTCCATGTAGGCCCAGTGTAGCCACAAGGGTCCTTACAAATGAAAAATAAAGGCAGGTGAGTCGTCTGAATGATGTGGCATGAGAAAGACTCCATTTGTCATTGCTGACTTTCAGGGTGGTAGGGGGTCACAAAGCAAGGAATCCAGTGACTTCTAGAAGCTGTATCAGGTAAGGAAGTGATTCAGTCCTTGACCTTTTGGAAGGATTATTGTCTTACTGACATCCAGTGAGACATAGTTTAGACATCTGACCTCTAGAATTATAAAACTAGGGAAGAAAACATATAGTTTTTACATTCCAAGAGGTTACAATCTACTATCCAGAGGAAGAGACTGGAAGAAATGTGCCATAAAGCTAAATATTTAGATCTAGAATATGGCTGGAAAACAGAATATGATACTTTCTTGTTCATACTTTGTCTTAATTTTTAGAAATAATACATTTAAATATCATAATATTGTGATATTGGTATGTTCACCATACTGTGAGAACACAGATGAGAGAACCACTCATTTGTCTGTGAGAGCTCTATCAAGGTGTCTGAGAGAGAGGGACATTTGAATTTATTATGGTCAAGGGCAGAAAGGGAGAAACCATAGATTTGCCCTGAGTGTAAAATGAGACTTTGTCCTCTTATCTAAATAAGATATCACTTCAATGATTCATATCACTCAATGAGACTCTCAGCATCAAGAATATGGTACGAGTCCTTTTATGGTGGCAAACTGAAATATTCTGACAACTTGGAATCATATCAAGTAAATTTGGACTTGGTAGTGATAGAGACTGTGCTTATAAAATGTTAGTTGTTTAAGGCTCAGCCTTTTCTACTTTTCTCCCTCTCTACTGTTTTGGCCATATTCAGGTGGGCAAGACCCCAGTCTCCAATAGATTCCCCGTATTTTTCAGTGTTTCCTTTGTTGAAGGGTGATGTGTAGCTCCCAGTCTTTTGTTTTTTTCTCCCACTAGTAATTAAGAAAAGGATAGAGTCACTTCTTCCCCACTGTCTTGTGATGGAACTAAGTCTCATCTTGATCTCTCCGTCCTCCTGGCCTCCTACCTTTTCCTAGATTCCCTAGATTCTGGGGAACTCAGAGGTCATACAGAGCGCCATGTGAGGGAAAAGGTTATTAACACAAAAAACAAAGACCAGGGGTGAGTAAGAACTGTTGTAATAGCCTCTGTTTTCTTAAAGCTTGTATTCCTTTCTCCCTGCCCAATCTCCACCCTGATAATTTAGGACCAATTCCTGATCTCTTGGCATAAAACTGGTTTCCTAGTTCTTGCTATGGGTTGGTCCCACCCACCGAGACAATCGGTCTATTTTTCCTGTAGTCAAAGGCCTTAGTGTTTGGACCCAAGATTTCTCCCCTGAATTGGTGCCAAAGCTCCCGCCTTCCTGTTCTGTTCCTTCCAGATCATCTTGGAATATGCAGTTTATGGGATAAGGGAGGGGGTCCTGAGTTGTGTTCAGGGAAAGCGGAAGGTGGTGGGAATCCCTGATAGTTGTGCCTGGGAGAGTTCTAGTCCAGTGGGCAGAAGAAGCAGAATTGTGGTTCAGGGGATCCCGATCCTAGAGCTGTTGACTAAGCTCTGACCTTGAATTAGTAGATATGTTTCTTTAGGTTTTAGCTTTGTCTGCTGCAAAATGAGATTTGATGAGAAGAACTTAATCCCTACAGTTTGAATGCACTGACCATGCATTTTCCTTCCTCTTCCTCATTGAAATCTGTACCATTCCTTCAGGACCCATGAATCTACGTCAGATAAAAGAATTCTAGGTAATGTCTGTATGAGAGGAGACCAACTTTCAGGTATCATGTACCCACTCGGCTGACTTTATAGACTAGAATGAAGTGGGTGGATGTTTTTGACCTGCTCTTATTTTGGAAGAGTAGATGGAAAGGTAGAGTCCTGCCAAATTGTGAATGTTTTGTCTACCACGCTTTATGGAGTTGAGACCAAATTTCCATATGAATGTGTAGAATCCTCCCTATAACAAGAAGCAATTATTGGATACAAGCTTGGTGTTTGAGAATTTAGCTCAATTCTAACACTGTCTACCTAAATATAACATTGGATTCTAGAGTTAAGGGATCAGTCTTCTAGGATCACCTTCTATTCCAGATGCCAGTCACAATCCCAGGTTAGTACCTGTCCTCATGACCAGATGGTTCTAAATAAGAGGTTCCCAGGATCCCCTCCTCACATTTGATTAATATGCAAGTGTGTTTCACAGAACACAGTATTATTCAGGAGCAACTATATGGAAGAGATGCATAGGGCAGGGTGTGGGGAAATATTTGAAACTTCCTTGCCCTCTCCAGGTATGCCATTCTCCCCAAAGCTTCACATGTTCACCAGCCAAGAAGCACTCAGAAGTCCCCTCCCCTTGGGTTTGTATGGAGGTTTCATTACACAGGTGTGATTGATTAACTCATTAGCCATTAGTGATTGATTCAGTCTGCAGCCCCTCTTCCCTCCTTGGAGGTCTGGGGGTGGGACTGGAAGTTGTAACCCTCTAGTCACAAGGTTGGCTCTCCTGGCAACCAGCTCCCATCCTTAGGTACTTCCCCCCACATCACCTTATTCACATAACAAGAGACACCTTTATTACTCTCAACACTTGGAAATTCCAACACTTTTGGGAACTGTGTACCAGGAGCTGTGAATGAAGACTAGATATATTTGAGAAATATATTTTGGCATTGGCGTAGTTGAAAAAAATTTTTCTTTTTTATAAATCGCAATATCATATAGCCTAAAGGCTTTGGGTTCTCGTGAGTGGGTAGCTGCCATCAGATCTCTGTTTTGGGAAACACGCTGTGGTGCTCGTGCTGCGGGGAGCCTGAAGTTTGAACTGGGACATCAGAGGTCATGCAGACCTGGAGAACTGGCAGGCCTTGGTGAGTGATCAGAGAGAAGGGTGTGTAAGGAGGAGGCTTGAGGGTAATTGGGATCTATGGCTAGTTTGGACTCTGGGTGAATCAGATGTCATTAGCCCTGAGATAAGGATAAAGGATAGGTTGTGTTAGATTCCCCCACAGATTTTGGGGACTTTGGGCTTTGGTTCGGGAGCATAGAGTGTCCCTGAGAAACACTTTGAAAGGTTTTTTTTTGAACTTCGAAGCAGGCTAGCTCACTAAAGCAGTCAACCAGCCTACGGGTTTTACAGTGGGTGGGACAGGTAGAGATACCACCAGAAACTAGAGTCAGAGAAAGAGAGAGAAAAAACTTTACGGTAAACAGAGTGGCGTAAGTCAGTGTGGGTGGGGGTGTGTGGAGTGGACATTTAAGACAGCTTCCTTTGCTAGCAGCTTTAAAGACAAGTACCACATGTTGAGTAGATAAAATTCCAATTGAGAAGAGAGCAAATGAGGAGAAATTACTGATCTGTCCTTTAGGAAAAGATATAGCTTGGAGAAAAGGGCGGGGAGCAGATTTATAGACGCACCCTAGCCTTGATGCCAGTGAGAAGACCTGGAGGTTGTTCCTAGGCTGTAGCTACTTGAGAAAGGAGGGAGAGAGAGCAAAGACTTCCAACAACACAGGAGGGGTGGCTTTAGGGAATGAGGGACTTCCATTCACCCCCATAGTAGAGATTGAGGAGTCTCTAACAGGGCCAGAATAAGTGAGAGCTGAATGTGTGGCTTTTAAATCAATTTAAAAGAAGATCAGCTTATCTGCCACCACCAGAGTCACCTGGGGCTCCATCATGGTTAAGGGGGTCACAGTGGCCATCGACCGGGTGGCATCTGGGCATCACCTTCAGCATTCCATCATGACTCCCAACAGTTCATGGGCCCCTGGGGCCATTGCCGGCAGTGAGGGACCAGGAGGGAATGCCGGCTTAGCTTGAGGGGCTCGGGGGCAGTTCAACTTGCAATACCTCCTCTGTCCACACCATGAAGGGCAGGGACCCAAGGGGACTTGAGTGTTGGGGCCCTGAGTGCCCCAAAGACCCTCCCACTTGCATTTGAAACATAGGCCCAGAAGCATGGCCTGGTGCCGGTTGAGACCTGGTCCCAGCTGGGTACCAGCAGCAAGGTCTCTGCTGAGCCTCTCAGCAGGCAGTGGCCAGGAGCTGAAAGCCCAATTATTGGACTTCTGCCTTAGACTGGTCTTTTTGATGTTGTTGCTGAGGCTCCTTATCTCTATTATTAAAGACCTGAAAAGTTGCATTAAGAAAGTCTTTTTTTGGGGGGGGCGGGTGTGGGCCATTTTCCAATTTTTAGTTTGTGGTGGTAGAGCGAATAATAAAGAGATTATGCTAGGAGAGATTATAAGCATGCATTATGTATTCAAACTCCTTCAAAGTAGTTGGGTCTAAGGGGAAAATGCCTAAGTGGAGTTCATTTGAGAGAAAGAGGTCAGTCATGGAAAAGGGAACCCAAAGGCAGATAATGCAGAGCAGCCCCATTGATCCAGTTACTAGGGACAAAGATGTTAAACTATCTTTTGGATATATTTGGATAGGATGTCTTTGGACTGCCTAAATGGAAATACTGCATGGGCAGTGGGAAGAAGCTCTAGAAGATGAGTCAGGGGCTGGAGAATGAGAGGAGGTAGGGAATCCAGAAGCTGTGCCTGTGTGTTACTGCTCATGAGGCCTGGTCTGCTCGTCAAAGTGCACACTCTTCCATCAAGCTTTTCTCTGCTGGTTAGAGCAGTTTCGCAGGTTTTGTGCAGTGGGGTGGGGGTGGGGGTGGTCACATATTAACTGCCTTTGGAAGATGGAGCTGTGAATCTAGGTGGGGAGAAGAAGAAAGGAGAGAAGGAAATAAAAGATTTTTGAGAAAGTTAATAGAGAAGAGCAGGCAATCAAAACACTCTATAAAGCATTTTAACATCCTTATAAATCATAACTGCATAATGTAAATGCAAAGTTTTGTTGAGAACTCTTCTGTAGGCAGAAGGGGGAGGGATGAGACTAGAAACGCAAAGGGAAAGAAATAATTTAGAAGGATTTAACTAATAGGCTTCTGGTTCTAGAAATCTTCCTGTAGCTTAAAAAATTACTTGACCTGCCAATCTTTTGGAAGGAGTGAGTTTTCTATTACACATTGCAATATAAAATACTAATAGCCAACAAATATAGCGTGCTTACTAATTGTAGTAAAACCAACACAACTAGTGCAAGTAAGCATGTAGTAATAGAACAACTAATGCAGGCCGGGCAGTGTGCTAAGCACTTTAACTGGATTACTTCACTTGTTCCTCACAACAGCACAGAGCAGTTAGCCCATCTTACAGAAGAGGGGACTCAGGTGTATTCCTTTGCATAGGGCCTTGTAATTCAAGTGCTAATGGCATAATGTGGAGCCAGGTCACCTGGGGAACTTTACAGCTTGTGCTCCTCACCACTCAGTAGTCCAGTGGGGAAATGATAAGATAGGATTTCTCATTGAGTGGTCATCAGACCATTGAATCAGAATTTTCTGGAATGTTTGTTAAAAATTGAGATATTTACATCTCATCTTGGACCAATTAAAAGCAGAATTTCTTAAATACTGGTATTTGAGACTTAATGAGTTGTGCTGGATGTCTGGGTTCTGGAAAGCAATAGAACCCTGGCTTCTCTATTTACCCACAGTTTGGGATGTCCCTCTGTGAAATTAATAATGTAGTCTCTGCTTCTTTCTCTGGGCTATTGGATGGGTCTCTTCCAATTCAAGCATGGATGAAATCATGCTGACATTAATGCTAGAGGAGGCCTTTTGAGGCATCATTTTCTTTCACCCTTCATTTACTTCTCTCTCCTATTAAACTCCCTTTCTCCCTCCACTCCCACTTAGGGTGAATTTCACTTCTCTGCCTGTCCCCTAGGGTGGCCCACCATCTGGGTGGGACAGAGGCTCAGAGAGGGCATTGTGGCTTGGTGTTCAGTGGGTGATGCACACTGGAGAGGAGCAATTTCACTGTGGTTTGCTCAGGCCCAGCTCAATCCTCTCAGGTAGAGGTAGAGCGCTCCATGGAAGTTCATTGTTGCTGGGTTTGTTCAAACAGGGGCATGTGAGAGCAGCAGTGGGGATATGAAGTGGAAATTCCATCATCTATAGCAGTGGTCTGCATGTATCTGCATCTCTTCTGAAATAGAAGGTTCATCTCCATAAGGTCTCTGAGCCAGGCCGTGAAGATAAACAGAAGATACAGGAGTTTTTCTCTCCTTCATTAGCAATTTGAATTTGGAGTGCTGGTCCAGTGAAACCCCTAGGGTGAGTGAGGACAATCTGGAGTTTTATACAATTCACTTTTTGGGACGTTTACACATGGTGGTGGTGGTGATTTGTGGATGCGGGGTAGGGGTAGGTGAGGGCCTGCACTAGAATTGAGGAGACCTGGCTCTCTCTTAGTTAAGTTACAAACTTCATTTGTTACCATGAGAAAGTTATTTGCCCACCCTGGACTTGATTTTTCTAATCTATAAATTATTGGTTTTAGGGGAGATAATCTCCCATGTTCCTTTTGGCTCTCAAGTTCCGATTCTGTGATTAATAGCAGGAGGCATGGGTGGGTGGCAGAGCCCTGAATGCTTCTTGTTTTTTTGGTCTCCTGTCACTACTTTCCCTGAGACGAGCAGGTTGCGAGTTTCGTTTGTGCTTGTTCTGCGCAGCTCTGTGCCTTCAGCACCTGAAGATGCCTGCTGTGGGTTGGCGAGTGAACAGCCACAGGCTCATGTGAGGATAGTTGAGGTAAGACAAAAGGACTGAAAGTTGTCACTTTCCAGCAAGAGAAATGGAACATTTTGCAGCCTGAAGCAAGATCAGATGCTGTTCAAACCCCCTCCTGTTTACCTAACTCAGGGACTCCATCCCCACCCCTCTGCACTCCCTCCTTAAAAGCCCCTCTCTCACAACTTTCCTCTGATTGCTCCTTCTGCCTCTTCTCAGAAAGGAGCTTTTTCCGGCCTGCACATGGGACAATAAAATTGTCCCTCACTTGGTCTCTTTTGCCATGGGTCTATCATTGAGGAGAGTCTTTGGAGCCAGAATCCCTCACTCTAAGGAGGGTGTGGGCGGTAGATTCTCTGCCATTGCATAGACTTCTTGTTTTGGTATGAAATAACCTACTTTCTGTTCTCTCACCTGCTCCAGAATCTGCCCTACACATCACTTTCAATTTCCAGAGTGTGCTATGAATGTTTTGATAAATTTTCTGGCTCTTTTCCTGCCTGTGGTTTCTTGAAACAAATAGCAAGAAATTATTTTAGTCTTCTTGTTTTTCTCTTTTTCTGTAGAACCTGACAGTAACCATAGGACACAGAGAGACGCATTTGCATGCTTTAGCTCCCAGAATTCAGGTGTAGAGAAGGGTAGGGTTATATTCTTAGTATTGTCTTGGGGCCAGCATGACACACAGGAACTTGTGTCCTAATGTTGTGGATGTCTTTGATATTTAAGCGGTTAGACTGCTATAAATGTGCACAAGCGTGTTATACAAGCCTGGGTGTGTATATGTGGGTCACAGTGCGGGGTCAAATGGCAACTGATACAGAGAGGAAGTGATTCAAGAACTGGGTTGCTTTCTTTCTTTTTCTGCTTGTGTACTGGTGAATTGTAGTTTTGAGGGCTGACTAAAAGGATATTAGAAATTTCCTTATTCTAGTCCGAAATTCAGTTCTTTTGGGTGTATAGAATGTGACTTGGAGGATGAGGTCAGTTCTTAAAAATTAGATGTTGATTATTTAGCTGTCACTACCCTTGAACACCAGATTCGAGAATTTCTGTGGCAGGGGTATCATCCTGTTCAGGAGAGATGAAAGACAAGTTGACAAGTACGAAACAGATAAAATCTATGACTTATTTCTAACCAGTATTTAGGCATTCCAATTTAAAAAAAATGTAAAGTTTATTAAATGGATACTGTTACCTACTTACCAAGTGCCAGGTGCTGAATTTTCAAAGATAAATGAAAATCATTCTTTGTTCTCAGGGACTAATAGTTGTTCTTTTCTTGAAGATAACTTTCTAGACCTTATTCCCTCAGTATTATAGATCCTTATTCTTTGGTAGTTTGAGGACTCTCGGAACCAGAAAGACAAGGTCAGATGCTGGATTGGGAGCAGGAGTCCAGCCCCTATACTTTAAAATTATATTTTTTATTGTAATTATTCTACACATAAAATAACTTCCTATGTATTGGTTTCTCATTCCTTAGATACACGCCAACACACCCTGCCCTCCACCACATCACCAAGTGTTTTTCCCCATTGTCCAGTGGGCTCCACCACCATTTGCCCCCACCCACCCCATTCCCTTTTGGTCACCTCAGTTCTGTTGCAGCTGTTTCAGGGTTGGTTATGTTTCATCTGTTCCTTTGTTTGGTCTGTTTACATTCCACCTATGAGTGAGGTCATCTGGTATCTGTCTTTCTTCTTTTGACTTATCTCACTTAGCATAATCCCCTCTGGTTCCATGCATGTTGATTCAAATGGCAGGGTTTCATCTCTTCTAAGGGCTGTGTAGTGTTCCATTGTCTGTATGTACCACAGCTTCTTCATCCATTCATCTGAAGTTGGGCACTTAGGTAGCTTCCAGTTCTTAGCTATTGTGAATAGGGCTGCAATAAACACGGGGATGCAGACATCTCTTCGGATAGGTGCTTTTGTATCTTTTGTAATCCCTATACTTTTAACTTTTGTTTTTCACCAGCACGGGAAGGGAAGAAATAGGACTCTTCAGAAAAATGCTGAGATAGATAATGTGGTGGGGATGGCAACTCCAGTTTCCCCTAGACTTGTCTGTGCTGATAGCCTTCAGGCACTTGCAGAGATGGAGAATGGGTGTGAATTCCTGGGGGACTGCAAACAGGCTTGTTGCATACTGTTAAGAACGTTAGCAGTGAGAGGGAAGGTGATTTGACGCCTTGGGAAGTTGTCTCTAGGGAACTGCAGTTAATCCAGTCCTTACAGACCAATAGGTTGGGCTGTAGTAGCTAAGAGTGTGGTAGAAAGATACACAGAAATACTCACCAACTGGTACCATTTTTTCCCATGAAGTTCCCATAACAAGCTCATATCCCCTGTTTCATATAGAGGTACCACGTCAGCTTTGGTGGGGTGTCCCCTCTCTTTTGAAAGCCCGTTCTGTCAAGGCTTTGTGGTGCTTTTTTGTGACATCTTTCCCCCTTCTATACAGCCTTTGATATTTATTTTATCCTGATGTCACTTATGTGAAATCACTGTAGTTTGGGTGAATTACATTTTTGTAGACCCCCATTCTTAGGGTTGTCTCTGGCCTTATGCATTTCTGCTTCTGGATGACCCTGAGAACATTGTTCTAACTTGGGTCCTATTATAGCTCTTTCATCACCTTAGCTGATCCCTAGGTACAATTTAATGAGAAAGAAATATAGAGAGGCTTCAAGCACTGGCGTGTGTCAGTTGCCCTTAGAGTCAGGGAGTGACGGCCTTGAACCCAGGGAACTGAATTGAAAGGAGGGGCTGTGAAGATTGAGAAAGAAAAAGACCAAAATAGAAAGAAAGTGGGGTCAGGGGGCAAACAATTTTGGGGAACTGTCACACTGAGTCACTGACTCCTTGTGTATTTATTGTCATTACACAAAGAAGTCATTCACAGAAAAAATACGAGAAGTAAATCGGCCATTCTTACACTCATTGTTTACAAAGTGATTGTACATTCAAAAGGTTTTAGTTAACTATCCAGCCCTTGACTTCTTCCTGAGCCTCAGCGGGGAAATAAAAGTTTTCCCTGAGAGGGCGGGTACCTAGTGTTCCAGGCACCTGGGTTATTGTGTCCCCCCTCCCATGCTCCCCACAGCTGAGGCATTGATTATCTAAACTAAGCTTCCTCTTTATTGATCCCAGCAAATGAGACCAGACCTTGATTTAAATCCATGCATTGTCCTCTATTAATTGTGTGATGTTGGCAAGTGATTTAAACTCACTAGGATTCGGTTGCTCCTTTGTAAAATGGAGATAATGCCCACATAATAGTTATAATAATACCTACCACGTATTGAGTACTTTGCATTTATTAGAGTTAATTCTTATACATTTCTAGGAATCACATGGTAATATAGTTGTCATTTTTCAGATGAGGAAATTGTGGCACACCGAAGTAGCAGTTAATGTAGCTTGTAAATGGTGGATCTGGGATTCTGAGCTCAGATAGTCTGATCCCAGAGCCTGTGTCCTTAACTAATTAAGGACATGAGACTCTTGTCAGAACCCCCACAAGAGCAAGCCTTAGACCAGGGATTAAAGTTGAACTATCAGGACAGTGAATTACCTCTGGCTCCAGCACCCAGTTGTGGATACATCTGGATCCATAAAGAAAGCTGATGGACGAGTTTGACACGTGCGACATGCAGTACTTGACCAGCACAGACCCTCCACCAAGAAACAAAAGAATGACATCAGTTGAAGAAGACCACCAATAACTTCAAAGTTCAATGTCACCTTGGCCAGTCAGGAACTGAAACCTGGTCTGCAGACTCCCGTCTCCATCCCCCTTCCTCACCATGTGGGATTTTCCCTTAAAAACTCAGGCCACTGGCTAGGCCTCCAGTCAGCCTCCCCACTAATGGGGTCTTAGCCTCCTGGCTGGCTCCATCCTCTCTCTCCCGCTATCTCTCTGCTCCCCACTAATGGGGGTCAGCCTCCCATGAATGGCTCCCTTTCTGTCTCTCTGCTCCGCACTAATGGACCCCCGACTTGCTCATGCACTGCACCGCCTGTCTGGTATGTGGAGTGATCCTGAGCCCACGGAGTCTGGAGCTCCCTTGGTCGGCTCCATCCCTTTACCCTCTGATTAAATTTGCTTGCTCGCTTGCCTAACTTTGCTGTGGGTTCTTTGAGTGACCCCAAAACCCCCACAACTATGTGGTTCACAAAATGTTAACAAGGATGAATTGAAATAACCATTTTAAAGCACCAGATGTAGTTTTGAGACACAGTACACATTCAATAAATAATAATTGTTATCATTAAAGCTGAGAAGCCAGCTTCCATGTGGGCTTGTGGAAGATTGGTCAGGCCCTTGGTCAGGATAAGCAGGAGAGACAGGGGTCCACCTGCCAACTTGGGACGTACAAGGCATCAGGGCTTCTTCCAACCTAATTCTTTCAGAGGTTATTGGCAAGAGTTCTGTCCTTGTAATCTGAAAGTTGCCTGACAGGCTTTGAAAGGAAAACAGGGGATCTGAAACTGGGTAGCCACAGGGAGGGGCTCCCTCCCGGGGAGTCAGTTTTTCAATTATCAGTCTTTGGACTCTTGTTTCAGAGAAGTTTGGGTTTTAATTTTCTGATGTCTTATCTATTTAGTTAGGGCTGCCAGGTAAGCTCCCTGTAGAGCAGAGTATGGCTGCTGCTTAAATGAACCCAGGGTGAAGACAATGCCACGCAGCTAAGGAGGCTCTTCAGGAACTTGAGAAAACCCAGATGTAGGCTTCAGAGGAGGGGGTTGTCAAGCTTTGCTCTCCTTCCTTGTCCTGTGTACATTGGCTCTCTGCCTGGCCCTGTAAACAGCTCTGCTGGTCATTGAATAGTTCTGGCACACTTGCCCCATGTGAGGTGACACAGTATGGTTTATGTCTAAAGGCTTTTGGTGGTTGAGGGACCTGAATTTCAATAGAGGCGCTGCACATTTGGCTTTTAGTTGTGTGACCTTGGCATTTATTCATCGTCTCTGTACCTTGGTTTTCTCATTTGTGAGAAAATTGTGAGGATCAAATGAGATAACACACAGAAAGCACCCAGAGCAGCAATCTGCATACCCTAGGGGCTCGGTAAATGTCCTCAGTCATGGGTAAATTCAGTTGAAGAATGTGGAAAAATGTAAATACAATACCTTGCCTTTGAGGAGTTTATAGTGTAGGTAGGGGAGAGGCAATGAGACAGGTAAACATATATAGGCATATCTCATTTTAGTACACTCTGCTTTAATTGAGCTTCTTGGAATGTTTTGTGTTTTTTGTTTTTTTTTTTTACAAATTGAATGTTTGTGTCCAAAAGATTATGACTCACTGATGATGATGGTCAGCATTTTTTAACAATAGCATATTTTTCAGTTAACATCTGGACTTTTTTTAGACATAATGCTGTTGCATAATTTCTAATAGACTATAGTATGGTGTAAATGTAAGTTTTATATGCCCTGGAAAACCAAAAAGTTCATGTGACTCCCTGTGTTGTGATACTTACTTTACTGTGGTGGCATGGAACCAAACCTGCAGTGTTTTTGAGGTGCATATCTGTAAATCAATGTCAGGCCTGCCTTTAATACACACAGGCTCACAGGTGTGATAGGCAGTGAGCCTTTTGAGATTCAGAGGTGGGAGAGCTGCACTGTGGCTAAGCTGACTGGGAAGACTTCCTGGACAAGTGACCTTGCATGTGTGCAAACACTGGTGAAGAATGCAGTCCAGGAAAACATCCCAGATGAGGTCAAGAGGCCTCAGTTCAGGGAATGGAGAAGAAACCATTTGGCTTGGAACCTAGGGCTTGCAAGGGAGAGTAGAGCCAGATGAGGTTCAACAGTTAGACTGGGGCTAGGTTGTAAAGGTCAAATGCCCCACTGAGGAGTTTGGAATTATCTGAAAGCTTTGAGATGGGAAAGGACGTTAATATTTTGACATTGATTCAGTCACTTATTCCTCAATTAATGCTCAAATTTTCCTTGCTTTTAAATCCTCTTTCCATATTGACTCTAATTCATGATCCAATAGTGCAGCTGGAGTAGTCTTATAAAACAAAGTTCTAATCATATCTTTTTCTGTTATTTAAGTCCTTTAATTATTCTCCATTGTCTCCAAATGTGCTTTGATCTCTTCTGCAGACTCCCAAGTTTTTGTCTTGTTACAAATTTAAAAGACCTCTGTCTTCTCCAGCTTCATCTATACTGGTTCTGTCCCCCAGCCTCTCCTGATTCTTGCATTTCATATTTCAGCACACCAACCTACTTTAATTCCTCAAATATCCCTGCTCTCTATTGTCTGCATCTTTGTAATATTTTATCTGCCGAACATTCTGTAGAACATGCCTCTTTATTTTCTTATTAATTTTAGTTATCCTTTAGATCTTGGTTTACATATTAATTCTTCTGTAATCCTGTACTAACACACCAGACCCAGATTTTGAAGTTTACAGGGCTTACGCATTTCGTTGCACTTACCATGCTGTCTTGAGACTGCTTGTTGAACATGCATTTTGTAGGCCGGACTCCATATCTCATTGTGGCATTCTTGAGTCTAGATAATACTCAGTAAATATTTGTGGTCAGTGAATGAGCTCTTAGTGTTACTTTTTACATGTTTCTTATCAAACCAATTGGATAAGTGATACCAAAGTTATAGGGAGAGAGTAGAAATGAGGCCCAAGGCCTTGATTCAGTTTTAAAAATATTAAAGTAAAAATTTAGATTTTTGTAGTTTTATAAACTGGCTATGGGTATTGATAGACTTATTGGATAGTATAGCTAAGTCTAAACTCCAACCAGCTGGTATAGTCCTTATTCATGCCTTAGGATAATTTTTTTCTAACAACTTTACTAGCTATAATTCCATATACCATATAATTATTTCATTTAAAGTATATATGATTTTTAGAAAAGTCCAACCATTATCATCACTCCAAGAAGAAACCACATACCCATTAGCAATAACCTTCATTCCTATCCTTTCCTTTCTTCTCTCTCCATCCCTTGGAAACCAATAATCTATCTACTTTTCGTTTGCATGAATTTGCCTATTCTGGAGATTTCATATAAATGCAATCACCAATATGTGGTCTTTGTGACTGGTTTCTTTCACTTTGCATAATATTTTCAAGACTCATATGCTGCGTTCGTACTTCATTTCTTTTTGTTGCCAAGTAGCGTTCCATTATATGCCCCATTTAAAATATCTTGTCATCAGATAATAGACATTTTGCATTGTATCTAATTTTTGGTATTACAAATAATGCTGCTAATGAACATTTGGGTATATGTTCTTGTGTGAACATATATTTTTATCTCTCCTGGATATATACCTGGGAGTGTAATTGCTGGGTGAGTCATATGGAGGCCTTAAGAATTTTAAGAACAGGCTGCTTTAAAGAATAAGCTCACACCTACTGAAAGCACTAATAACTCTTGTTCTTTAGTTTGTTAATTTAGTGACAGGCAGTTTTTACAGCTAGCATTAATCAAATTTCTGTGTCTAGGTGCACCCTGGTGAAGTAGTGGTTTGGTCAGTTGTCTCCGGCCTAAGCGCAGTCCACATACATCACAAGGACCCAGGTTCATGTCCTGGGCTGGAGAGAACAGCAAAGATGTACAACTAAATAAAAATAAATGAACTCTTCTTCCTCCTCTCTCTAAATAAATAAAAGTTTCTGGGTCTAACAAAGTAGACAGTGAATGTGCAAAGTCTAATTCTCCTATATCGGTTAATAAAGTCCTTCTTGACTTTAAATGGATGTGGGAGAATTTAGTGTCTGTTTCTGCCATTTCCACTTCCTCTTCACCTCAATCCTGGATGGAACAGGGCTGACTGAGATGCCAGGAAAGTTTTGAAGGGGACTTGGCCTACTAGCTGATTTTAGCCACTGCTTCCCTCCCTCTTTGTACTTTATAACAGACATTTATCATTCCTTTTAAAATACTCTTGTCTTTGGCGCTTCCTTTTCTTCTCTACACATCCCTGTCACCATATGCACTCCTGTGTTTTTGCTCCTTTTCCTTTTCTCCTCAAACTCCTGGTAATGTGAGCTCTTTGGTCTGTGTAAGTTAAGGCAAAGTTATGAGATTCATGTGAATTGTAGGATTTATTTTACAAGTAGATCAAATTCACTTAATAAATATGGGCATCCTAAAAGTAGTTGTTGGGGTGGAAGTTTTGTACACTTATTCTAAAGGTTCTTTCGTTCCTGAAAATGTATTGGCCGTTTAACATGAAGAGCTGCTCTGGAAATCATCTGAGCCCTGTGAGACTCGTTTCACTTCTTTATAATCATGCTTAGTATTTCAGGTAGTCAGCCACTCTGCTTTGTATCTATTTGTCTTCCTGTTCTCAGTTCCCTTTTTTCTCTCTTGCTCTAGTCTCTAAGCTAGAGGAGTTCTGGGTCAGATGGGACTCCAAGTATGGGTCAAGGCTCATTGTCATGGAGAGCTCTGGCTGTAAAGGGAGATTAGCATAGTTCACCAGACTTTGACCTTTGAACAAAACATACTTGAGTTTTTAAAATTTTCTCTCCAGTGTTTCATTTCTGCTTTGTAATTCCCTACCCCACCTTTTTACTAAAAAGAAACCTTCAAATCCTAGGACTGGGGATATAGCCTTGACTTGTTCTTTCAGAGGAAACTTGGGGAGAATGGGGAGGGAGAGATACTTCACAAAGCTCCATTTGCTTCTGCTCCTGGGTTGTTAATGTTCTACCAGCCGTTCCTACTCTTGGTAGCCCAGGATCATACTCTAGCGCCACATTGCTGCTGAGGTCAGAGGTCAGAGGGCACCTTGTACAGAGTTGTGAATTAAGAGAAAACTGCATTTTACTTTCTTGTTTCATTATTAGAAGCTATCCTATCTGTGGTCTTGCATCTTTTCAGCTCCCAGGTTCTGGATCTTCATATTCTCTTCCTCTCTCTCTGCTCCGAGGGGAAATGCAAATGTCTACTATGATGGGAAAAGAAACCCAGAAGTTTGCAAAGCAAAAATTAACAAAAAGCTGCACTTTCTGCCCATCATGCCTCCCTCTCATCCCTGGCAGTTTCGGGGCGGTTTCGGAGCCCTGCGAGTCCCCTGGGAGAGATTAGCTGGTTGTATACACGTGTCCACAGATCTCCTGAGAAATTGGGTGGGTTTGAAGTCTGATGCTCCTGGCTACCATCTTACCTGCTCTTCTCTTCTCTGGAGGATTCTATTTCTTACAAATAGGCATGAGCTAATGGTCTAGGGATTCAGCACCCCTTCATCTCTTATTAACTGTAGAGTCAGCAGCGTAGGAGCTGTTGAGATAATGTAGCTGTGGGGAGAGAGACAGGAAGATGAGGATACCTGCAGCTCATGGCTAGAGGGAACGTTAGTGTATAGACGTCTCTGAGCAGAGTAAAGGAGGAGATGGGAACGAGGAAGAAAGCTAAAGGGGAAGCAAAGAATAGTAGGAATAAGGGTTTAATCCGCAGGGAATAATGGGGAGCGAAACAGAGGCTTTTGGTGGTGCTTCTGGTGCTGCCTGAAAGAAGGTATGTCTCATCAGTGCTTATAAAGGCAGGACCTTAGGCTAGGTTCTGGGGTTATGGAGACAAATAAGACACAGTCCCTACTGTACGAGTACACAGTCTAATAAAAACTAGTTAAGTAACAAATAGAAATTAGATGAACATTTCAAAATGTGTGGTGTTGTGGGTTGATGCACTGCTACCGTTGCTGACAACTAACATTAATGGTTCACCCACGCCCTTTAAGCATTGCACATAGCCGGGGATCCTCTTCCTAAAAAGAGTCTGCTCAAGAGGGTGAGACTGCCCTTTAACATCTTGTCTGACTTTTCTCTGCCTCTCCCAGGGAAACTGTTCTTGGGGCTTGACTAGCGCTTAGTTTATTTTAAGTACACGATATTCTATTTGTTGGAATATCTGACTCCTTGTGTTATAACCTGGAAAGCTTGGACTGTTTTCCCCCTGTAAATTTAAAGTATTTGAAAAAGTAAAACTGATAATATAACGACTCTACCTATGTATATATCAAGGTTTTTTTTTAGCAATTATCATTCCAAGGCAATCTTGTTTCATTGATTTTTCCCTCCCCAAACCTGGATTATTTTATAGCAAAACCCAGATATCAAATTATTTTTTCTGTCTGTAAGTATTTAAACTGTTTTGTTAAATAACGGGTGCTTCAAAAATATAATCACAATAACATCACCCTAGTGAATGAATACTCCCTCAATGTCATAAACTATCCAGTTATTGTTCAAATTTTTGTAATTATCTTATACTTTTCTCCTCTTTCCCTATTCATTAATTTCCTCCTTTATACCCTTGCCTCATTTTTACTAGATTTGTTTGAAGATCCAAATAAGGGCTTTTCTTTTAGGTTCACTAAATTTATTAAAAAAAACTTAAACTTGTTTCTTACAAAAAAAGTCCTACAAATGGCTCACTGCTCTGAATAAATGCCAGTACATGTGTGCTGTTATTACTCTTCCTCCCTGTTCCACCCCGTCAAAAGTAAACATAACTGAATACAAAGCAAGGTGTTCACAGAAGTCACATAGGGAAAGTGTTTTCTTTTTAACTACTGATGGTGCACAAAAATTAAAATTCACTCATATGCTGTTTTTTCAAAAATTCAATGTTCTTGCACATTCCCCCTTCCCTCCTTGTTTGTAAGGAACTCTATAACACTGCATTTGGTTAACAGCAAAGATTTTACTGCACTTCATATGCATACTGCAGTGTGATATGCATACTGCATACTGCAGAAAATACTGTGCGCTCTGTATCTAATCCTATGTTCCTGTAATGGCAGTGATCTAATCTTCCACCCCTTCTAAGGGCTCATCAATATTTTTAGAGCTTTTTTAAAAAATATTTATTTTTATAGTAATAATTATTCTAACATTAAAATAATTTCCTTTGTATAGATTCCCCCCTTCTTAGATATATTTCAATACATCATGCCTTCCACCAAGTCACCAAGTGTTCTTCCCCATTGTCTGGTGGGCTCTGCCACCATTTGCCCCTGCCCGCCCCCTTCCCTTTCGGTCACCTCAGTTCTGTTGCCAGTGTTTCAGGGTTGTGTTTCATCTGTTGCTTTGTTTTGTCTGTTCACATTCCATCTGTGAGTGAGTGAGGTCATCTGGTATCTGTCTTTCTTCTTTTGACTTGTTTCACTGAGCATCATCCCCTTTAGTTCCATCGATGTTGATTGAAATGACATGATTTCATCTCTTCTAAGGACTGCATAGTATCCATTGTATATATGGACCACAGCTTCTTCATGCAATTCATCTGAAGTTGGGCACTTAGGCAATTTCCACTTCTTAGCTATCGTGAATAGGGCTGCAGTAAACATGGGGGTGCAGACATCTCTGCGGATGGGGGCTTTTGTACTTTTTGGGTGGATGCCCAGAGGTGGAATGACGGGATCATATGGGATTTCCATCTTCAGTTTTTTTTGAGGAATCTCCAAACTGTTTTCCATCGGGGTTGCACACATTTGCCCTCCCACCAACAGTGCAAAAGTGTTCCCTTTTCTTCACATCCTCTCCAGAATTTGTTGTTTCCAGATTTTTGGATAATAGCCAGTCTTTCAGGTATAAGGTGATATCTCATTGTTGCTTTAATTTGCGTTTCCCTGATAGCCAGTGAGTAGGAACATAATTTCATAGGCCTGTTTGCCATCTGTATATCCTCTTCAGAGAAGTGTCTGTCCAATTCCTCCACCCATTTTTTGACTGGATTGCCTGTTCTTCTGTTGTTGAGGTTTATGAGTTCTTTGTATATTTTAGGTACTAAGCCTTTGTTGGAAATATTGAATGCAAATATCTTTTCCCAGTTAGTAGATTTCTGTTTGGTTTTGGTGATGTTTTCTTTTGTAGCGAAGAAGCTCCTTAGTTTGATGTAGTCCCAATTGCTTATTTTTCTTTTTGTTTCCCTTGATGGTGGAGTTGTGTCCCCAAAGGCTTCTCTACAACTGATATCATAGAAAGTCTTTCCTATGTTGTCTTCTAAGAGCTTTATTTATGGTTTCTGGTCTTATGTCCAAGTCTCTAATCCATTTTGAGTTAATTTTTGTGAATAGTGTTGGAGAGTGGTCTAACTTCATTCTTTTGCATGTGGCTGTCAAGTTTTCCCAACACCATTTGTTGAAGAAACTTTCCCTTTTCCATCGTATGCTTTTGGCTCCTTTGTTGTAGATTAACTGGCTGTACATGAGTGTATCAGTTTCTGGTGATTCAGTTCTATTTCCCTTGTTATTCCAGTACCATACTGTTTTGCTCACTATTGCTTTGTAATAGAGTTAAAAGTCTGAAAGTGTAATTCCTCCAGATTAGTTCTTTTTTTCCAATGATTGCTTTGACTATTTGGGGTCTTTCATTGTTCCATACAAATTTTAAGATTTTTGTTCTCTTTCCTGGAAATAAGGCCATGGGATTTTAATGGGGATTGCATTAAACCTATATATTGCTTTGGGTAAGACAGTTCATCAGTTTTTGATGGAAGCTCCTGACTCATGATGTATTTGTTTAATACCTTGACCACCTTTGCCAATTTTAGAGCAGGGCAAATATTTGGGAATAAATAGTTACTTGCGTAGTAATTATAGGTTTTCCAAGAACATCATAACACAACCTCTTGCATAGAGATAATCAGATCCAGAGTCATAAGGCATCTGCTATTCTGATGTGCTCCGTGTATATATAGGTTGACCACATTTCCTTGAGATAAAAGCAGGACATTGGATGGCAAAAACGGGACGTTATAAACTGGTGACTAAGGGGAAGGGAGGAGGTGGAGCAATCCGAGCAGGAGCAGAGCAGCTGGGCCAGCAAACAAGTAAGTACTATGTGGTGCTGATCTGCGATGGCATAGTAACAATATATGGTCTGGTGGGACTTCATACAAGCAGCTAGGGCCGGTGCAAAGAATTTTGACACCTTAGATGAAAACCAAATTTGGTATCCCTATCAGCCCCTCTCTAAATGCTTAAAACATGCCACTTTAACTGTCCAGTGCTAGAAATATCCATTTAACTCCACACTGCCAAAAATAACCCTCACAGTGTCAGAAATAACCCTTATAGTACTTAACCTGTGACTTGACTGTGCTCTTTTTGGAGAAACAGGTGCATGGGATAGAGGGTAGAATCCTCTTCCTGCATGACTCGTATTTCTTCACAGGGGATGAGAACAGCAGTAGTAGCTCTGCCTGCTGCAGTCAGCATTGACAAGGGCCATCTTTAATGCAGGACAAAAGGAGAGCTGCTTTTGGGCTGCTTCAACAGACAGGCCCAGAGCAGCTCAATTGCCCCTTTCATGCCATGTTAAAAATGTACCTGATTTATTAAAAACAGGATGAAATTGACATTTGTATTAAAATGATGGAATGGTCTGGATATATGAAAAAAACAAACCAAACCAACTGGTACTGTCCCATTTAAAACAGTACAAATGGTCAACACATCCTGTCTATTGCAGAATCCCAATTCTCATCAGCACTGAAAGCACTATGTCACCATAGTGGCCTCCAGATCTTTCTCTTCTGTCATAGGTCATTAGATTCCCTACTCTAGATAATGATGGTGGAGTTGGTGGTGGAGGAAGATTCTGAGTTCTGCTACCACCCCGGCCACCTTGTCAAATTGAAGCTGGAGGTGTCCCTTAATGAGAGCTCATATCATCATGATCTCTTCTAGGTAGAGACATAGGATGGCCACACTGACCAGGAGGCATTCTTTAAAACCACTTCTTGATCAAACATCATAAAACCACCAAAAGCATAGGTCTCATAAAAATTTGGATCACAAGGCTGTCCGTGTCCTTTGATGGGAGGCTAAGTTTTTTGATTTTAGCATACTTTAGCATAATTCCTCCTGCCAGACTGATGAATCAACAGTCTCCCTTCCAATATAAGGATGATTTTCCTTAGAATTTCTCTAATTGTTTCAATATCAGCACTGAAACTTAGTATGTTTGTAGTCACTGCTTTCTGGGACTAAAACACTGGCATTGTCATCTGTATAGAGAGCCTTAATATTCTTGCCTCCTTTTATAACCACTGCTCCAGAATTCTTGTTCCAAAGCAGATTTCTTAGTTCAACCACTCATCAGTGTTTCAAGATCTATTAAAGGCTTGTTTCTCTTCCATATCTTCTGCAGGGCATTTGACAAATTCACCATTGGTTTCATTGTTGAGGAAGGTTTCCTCTGGCTGTTCAGTTTCCATTTTCTTGTATTAAATGGACATACTAATCAGTTATTATATATTCTTGCAGAGTAGAACTGAAGTGTTCTGGGCCGTACCCTAGTGCTGCAATAACCATGCAAGGCCACCTCATATGGTCATAGGGGCTTTATTTCTTAAACTTCATTCTCCTTAGTACCTGGCTTAGTGCTTAAAAAGTCCTCAATAAATGTGTGTTGATGAATGTATTATTAAAAATCTATAAAATGCCCTTGTTGAATTAGTGTAGCCTTACTGTCATTTTTGTTTGGTTTCTTGGGATGGCTTTTGGTTTCTGACAGCTATAGTTACAGTTAGGGGTTAGCTTAGATGCTAGCTGCTATAATTTTCTGTGAATATTACTAAAGATTTGAGGGCTGTGAATGTATCTGTGACTCAGACATTACAGGTTAGTAGGAAATGGGCTTTTGCTTTCTTGTCCATGTTTTTGTCCTTAACCTCTTGTTATCTCACTTTGAGCATGGTGTAAGGGTGTGGGAAAAATTCCCCCACTCTGCTAAGGTTCTTCTAAGACTGGGTAAACAAACAAATTAAAATCAGAGCGGATCATTAGGAGAAAAGGTCAAATTTAATAAAATGTGTATGGAAAATTTATGTGGATATAAATTCTAAGGTAAATGGAAGAGACTGAATGCTTATACACTATGCTGATGAATGGAAGAGGGGGCCTGGGGCATCAATGAGAGAGCTGGTGGTTTTCACACGAGGCCATTACTTCATATGACAAAACCTTATCTCTAGATTTTTGTCCTGTCTTACAATGAATTTTTATGATAAATTGGTTGTTTTGGAGATGACTCCATATCTAAGTATCTGTCATCAGGGTAACAGCTTCTCTCAAGACCTGAAGGGCTGTCATTAACCTTTAACTCAACATACAGATATTGAAAGAAGTCTGCTCTGGACATCTTGGAAGAGACCTATGTAGACATTTTTGTTTTTTTGGTAGACTGATTCCTAACAATGGACTGTTTGTTTTTTTGTTATTTCTTTAGAACATGGGCACCAAAGGAGCTTTTTGACACTGTGAACAGCTTTTGTGTGGTTTGTGGTAGTCAGAATTCTAAGATGATACCCCAAGAGTTATTCCTTATTCCCAAACAGTGAATGTAATGAGATATCATGCTTGCGATTATGTAACTTATGTGTCATAAAGGCTCATGCAAATGCAATGAATGTCATTTAATTTGTTGACTTTGAGTTTAATGAACTCATAAAATATCTGAGTGAGCTTAATATAATCACACAAGCCCTGTAAAAGCAGATAGTTCCTTTCTAGCTTGTTTTAGAAGGGGAAATCAAAGAGAATAGAGGGATGAGAGGGATTCGATTTAAGGGATACAGCTCCATTGTTGAGGTGAAGCCGGACAGACATGTACTATATGATTTCATTTCAGTGTTTTGGAGTTTTAATTCATAATGTTTTTGCAGTGCCTTTATTATTATTGCTGATTAGCAGCTCATTGTATGGATGTACTGCATGTAGTCTGCTTATCCATCCACATGTTAATGGTATTTGGATTTTCACTTTTCGACTGTTATGACTAATGTTGCTATTAGCATTCTTATATAACTCTTTTTGTGGGTAATTATATTTATTTCTCTTGGGTAAATACTGAAGAGTGAGATTGTAGGACTGTATATTTAACCTTACAAGAAAATGCCAAACTCTTTTCCAGAGTAGTTGTAGCATTTTATATTTATACCAGCAGTGTATAAGAGTACCAGTTGTGTCCCATCCCACGATACTTGGTGTTATCAGTCTTTTAAAGATTAACTATTTTCTAATAATTTCTTTTTGAGTCCTTTTGTGTGCCTTGCAGAATAGTTTTTCATCTCATGCTCCCCTCATGGAATATTCTCTCAATTCCTCAACCTTTCTTATGTTTTAAGTCAGCATTTCCTAACATGGAATGTATGTGAGAATCCCTTGTGAAAGTTTCAAAATATATAAGCCTATGTCTCATTCCAGATGTCCAGTATCAGCTTCTTCAAGATTGGTTTATAGGTATATGCATGTTAAAAATGTTCCCTAGGTAATTCTGATTTATACTCTAAGCTAAAAACTACTGCTTTTAGATTCAAGCATTACCTGTTACAGGTTGTCCTTCCTGCCTCACATTGAAAGTATCTGAGAAGCTTTATAAAAATCACTGGTGTCTGGGTCTACCCCACAGCAAACAAATCTGAATCTGTGGAGGGGGCCTGGATATCAGTTGTTGGTTAACATTTTCCCAGTCATTCTGACGTGTGACTACATTCTCCACTGGATATCTCTCTCTCTTCTCTTGTTGCATTTATGATTTTCTGTTTTTGTATTTTAATACATTTTAATGTCTTACTTCCTGTTATAGGCTTTATGGTCCCTGGGTAGGGACCCTGCCTTTCTCATTCTGTTTTGTATGGTGTCTGACACTGAGACCTGTAGCACGCAGGTGCTCAATAAGGATTTCATGAATGGTCATCAATCAAGATTCTCAGTCACAGATGGATTGTGCCCTGAGTCTCAGGTTCGTATATAAATGATACGAGATTTTCATGCCACCTGGGTTCAGATTTGTTGTGATGGCCACTGTGGGTAACTTCTCTGTGAAGAACTGAGAGAACGTTTTGTGTTTGGTGTTTGTTTTCAGGCATGGTATTGGGACTTAGAATTCATATGGGGTAGAGATGAAGGGATGAGTAAGGAGACAGATCTACTGAGAATGAAGGGACTATACCAGAGATTATAATCTATAGTATTCATATTATGCCAAGGTAGGCCATTATTTCCTGAGTAGGACAGTGAACCAGTTTTTAGGAAGGTGAAAAGGCAGCAGTAAGCAGGGAAGATTTCAGTAGAGACCTGTCGGGCTCAACTCCTATGGTCAGGGCTGGAGGAAGGGACTGCGAAGGATTGAGAAAAAGAAAGAAAGGACGAAACAGACCAAAATAGAAGAAAGCGGGGTCAGGGGGTAAAACTATCAGGGGAACTCTTGCCCCAAAAAGCTACCCCGAGTCACTGACTCCTCTCTTATTTGTAGTCTTTACACGAGGCAGTCATTTACAGAAAAAATGCAAGAAGTAAATCAGTCATTCTAACAAAGTTTACAGAGTGATTTTACATTTAAAAGGTTTAAGATAACTATCTAGCTTCTAGGCTTCTTCCTGAGCCTCGGCAGAGAACAAAAACCTCCTGCCAAGGTTTTCCTCGAGGGCTGGGCCATTGGTTTTCCAATCGCCTGCGTAATTGTATTACGCTGCTTTGGCTTCACATATCTAAACTAAGTTTCCTCTTTATTGATCCCAACAGAGACTAGAGACAAGTTGTTGAGTGCTGGGTTATTTTGTTTTATTGGAACACAGAGAACAACATAATTAAGAGATGTTGTAAATGAATCGGCAGGGTTTGATGATGTATGGGTTCTGGGAAACAAAAGAGCAAGTGCTGAGGAAGCAATGGTGTCCCTGAGAGAAAGAGTGAATAGTAGGAGAAGCTGGTGGGAGTGAGTGGTTTTAGAAGGTGTTTGGTTGTGAGTGTCATGCATTCTGTGAAATAGTGGGGCCTAGAGATGTAGGTTGCAGGAGCCATCTGCCAAGAGATTACTGAAGCTGTGGAAAGAGGGTGGTGTGGAGGGAGACGGGCAGAGTCTGAATAGTAAATCTGGTGGGGGCGGTGCTGTGCATAGGTGGGGAAGTGAAGGAGGACTAATGTTCAAGAAGGGAAAAACAGTCTGGGTCGATGCTGCAAAAGTGAGCCATGTGAGGATGGTGAAAATACTCTGGAATTTGGTGAAGACATGAACATTGATTTTGTGCAGTTTCCATTGGTGATGGGTATGGAGGCACTAGTGCAGAGGGCCAGGAGAAATAGGTGATGTGGAAGGGAAAGATAGTACATGTTTCACTTGCCTGGAAGTGAAGGAAATGAGATAATAGGCTGATACTTAATGGAATTAACAAATGAAAGTAATTCAGATTAGAGAAGCCTGACCCTCTGAGTGAGCAAAATGAAGGAACTGTGGACAAGAAAGATGGAAGGTGGTAGATAGCTTTCCCGTAGGACTGAACCCTTGAGGCTTGTGAGTGAAACTGCACGGCTGCATCTGAGTCACTGGAGCCACCTGAGTGGGAAGTATTAGCTGTCCCTAATTAAGAGGCCAGGAGATCTGTTACTCCTGAAATCACCTTTCCCAGAGGGAAGATAGGCAGTTTCTTCCAGGGAGGTTGGAGCTGTGGCCTATTACTTCTAGACAGACTCACCTTTTTAGTAGGTGTGCAAATGACTTTAGCTAATTCTTTGACCTCCAGATCAAATATCTAGACTTGGGGCATCCTGGTGGAATAGTGGTTAGGTCAGTTGCCCCCGAAGGAGTGCAGTCCTTCTACATTCCAAGGGCCTGGATTTGTGTCCCAGGTCTGGGGAAGAGCAGTGAATGTAAACAACTAAATAATAATAATAAACAAATGGAGTGCTGCTTCTTCATCTCTCTTCATGACTGCCTGCCTACTTGATTTCATTCCTGCCTGTACCTTTCCTTTAAAAAAAACAAGCAAACAAAAAATTTGACTTAGAAATAGATGTGACTCCCAGTGAAACAATTCCTCTTTACTCTGCCCAAGAAGAAGACATCATCTAAAGTCATTAAACTGTGAGGCAGCATGCTGATGTCTGATGCACAGTTTTTATTACAAATATAGTGCCAATTTAAAAAATAACTCAGAAGTGGCCTTAGACAAGCAAAATTAAATAACACAGAATAGCATGAATTAATAGAAGTATATACAGTCTATGTCAGGGTTAGAAAACCCTGTTAGAGGTACCCGAGTACAGAGAACTCCCAACTGGTCCTCTCTGGGGGAGTCCCATATAGAGACGCAGCAGGAGATCAAGTAAATCACTGGAATAAAACCTTTTTCTACAGCACCAAGGGGATACTGTATGAAGAAGGCTTGGTGGAGGTTTGCCTCTCTTACCTTTCCTTTTTATCTTGATACCTTGGCCCTCAAAGATCCCCATGGGAGAAAGGCGTATTTCAGAGACTGCCCAAGAAGCCTAGCTCCCAGCGATGCTCCTCTCCTGGTGTCTGGATACCCTCTCGCTGCACTGGTCTCCTAAGGAGCACCAGCTCCAGAGTGGCCGTCTGGGTTGAAAACAGTGCCAGAGTGTGAGTGTTCACTTTGGGGCGCTCCTACTTCTCAAGGGCCAAGAAGACCTTAGCAGAGGCCAAGGTTTCCTGAGAAAGTGGGCGGGCAGGCAGATGTAACTGCTCAGGCAGAAATGGAGACTAGAATAGTGGTTGATAATTCAGTGAGACATCTAGAAACTCAGATCCAGGTCTAGACAAAAGTCGGACAACTGCTTCTTATTTCCTGTTTGTAGCCCTGACAAGTAAGCTTTGAGGATCCATTGGACCAGGGAACCTGAGCTGTGTTGGTAGCTTGTTTCACTTAAGGTAGTCGGATTGGCATATACAGCAAAGTCAAGTAAAAATAGCCCTTTTTATATAAATAGTTACAAAAAATGTAATATTGGGAAAAAAACCCAATATACCAAATTGTGCATTCTTTATCTAAACTCTGAATTACTTATTTCCACAAATCCTAGTAAACTCTCTATTATCTGCTGTAACTTTTCCTCTGTGAGCATGTCTTTCAGTAAAGCTCATAAAGTTATTAAAACACATGTGCTTTTCCACTAGGAATCACCTATGGACCGTGGCAAATAGTTTTCCTAGTTTCTTGTAGTAGAGTCTCTGAAGACAAAGTTGTCAAAAGGCTTAGGTGTTACTCTAGCTAAGCAGCGAAGAAAAAAAAAAAAAAAAAAAAAAAAAAGACCTTGATTCTACAACTAGAGAACCATGACAGTGGAGGACAAAGGTATAGAATTTCCAGTTCAGAATGGGTATATATTCATTTTCCTAGTATGGTGCATTCACAATGGGCTTTGGAAAGTAGGAGAAGCAATTTTACTTTTTCTTTCTCTTCTTTTATGACATAGGCCTTTCATTGGATGGAGACATAACTCTCAAGGTTATGGAAAATTCTAGTTTTGCCTCTGGCTAAGTAAATAATACTTAATACCTAGATCAGGAAACGGGGAGTGGTTGGGGGTTCTGGTAACTCTTTCCCAAAGTCATCTTTGCCAAGTTTCACTAACAAGGAAGGTTTGGTCTTCCATAGAGTCTTAGATGTACTTTTTCTTCTATTGACACTGAAGGGAAAGCCTGTGACCTGGGACCCTAGAGATGTCATTAGGGAGTGAACTGGGGGCAGGAAGAAGGAGCTTCTTCCACAGAGGATAAAGGGATTTCCTAGCAACGAGGGCGAGAAGCTTGAAAGTGAGCTTGACAGGTTGCGTTACTTCTGTTTTACTTCTGAATAAATCGTTTCTGTGGCTCTTGGTGATGGGAAGACTGACGTTGGTTCCTTTGATTTCTGGGCATTGAAGTTCAGGGAAGAATATGAAGGTTCTTCAGTCTGAAAGGCATGGGTAAAGGTCAATTCAATCAGTTTCTAGTTCAGGCTCTCATCTGGTCTAGTATGACTCAGCAACACAAACTATTATGTTTCAAAACCTATAATTTTGGAGAAACTTATGCCCACTATCTCTACTGCTAACATTCTGTTGAATATTAGGAGTGAGAGGTTGTGGTATTTGTACAGTGGAATATGATATAGCCACAAAAATGAACAAACTACAAATGCATACAACAATACTGATGAATCTCACAAAACACTTTTGAATGAAAGAAGCCAGATATATATACACATATACTGTGTGTTCTCATTTATATGAGGATAAAAAGGCAAAACTTATCTAGTGCATTGGAAATCAGTATAGTGGTTACTCTGGTGACTGGAGGAAGTTTTTTGGGTGGAGGGAAGACATATTTTGTTCCTTGATTTGGGTACTGCTGAACATTTAGGTGATATACTCAATTTATGAATATCTGTACCATATTGAAATATACTTATACTTTTCAGTATAATGTGAACTCTATTGAAAATTTAAGATAAAGAATTCTGTAAGTGTTACAAAGTAAAGGAACTAGCACCTCATACCTATTAGAATGGAATTTATCCTTTGAAAATAAAGTCAGGGTTTGATTGATAGCAAAGGAGGTTGAATGATTTAGATCCTTCCTCATGTTGAGTATTGTGGTAGGTATTTTGCATTTTTTCTCTCATTTAATTCCTTTGAAGTAGAAAAACTGCCTGTTTTATAGATGGCACAAATGAGGATCAAAGAAGTTGAGTTACTTGCCCAAGATCACAGAACTACTAAGAGTCACAGCCAGGATTCAAACATAGAATGAGGATAATTCCAAAGTCCACATTGTTGCTCTGAGGTGAAGTCATTGACCAATACTTCTTAGTGGCTGCATTGAGGAACTTTCACCCAATAGTCGATGTTACATTTGTGTCTTCAAAACAACCCATTCTACACAGATGCATTTCCATGAGAAAATGAGCCAGTCAGAACTGGATGTGCTTATTACCTTGTTATGTAAGTTGTCACAGAGGCCCTGACCTGGGGAAGCAAAAGACAGGAGTTATCAATCTATGAAAATGAAAAGCTGACTTGTGGCTTAGAAAGGTGATATTCCTACGCTGAGATCTGCAGCTGAAGGAGGTGGCAGGTGATGGGAGGCAGGGTGGGGAGGTAGCCCATGGCCAGTTAAGGAAATAGCTTCCCCGACTCTATAGTCCAGGGAGGGTGTCAGCACCAGAGGAGGGGGCAGCAGCGGAATCAGGGAGACTCTGTCCACTTATTTTTCCCTTGATTTTTGCCAAGACCTGCTTGCTGAGGGGTGGGCTCCTTGTGTTTCAAGGAGAGGGGCATTGAGGCCACAGCACCCAGAGCATCATAAGACAGGGAAAGTCTCACCAAAGGAGAGTGCCCACATCCATAACAGAGGCAGGAGGGGGAAGAAGTAAGGATGAGCAAAGGGCTCCCGGAAACACGTCCGTCTAATGCAGGCCTGCCTGGACTAGGTGAAGTGAACATCTCTCTGGGGCTGTGCCTTAGGAGGATCTTTCACTGCTAGGAAGGGTGTGAAGAACTATGGCCATCCCCTCTAAACATTCGGAAGGTAGGGAGAGATTTGAGAATTTAGAATTCCCTGCTAGACTAGGGCATGTGGTGTAACACACCGACTCTCACTGGGTGAGCGACTTTACTTACTGTGCTTGGAGGCTGAGAGTTTGTGCTCTGTGAGATCACGCTGGTCGCTTGCCCTAAATAAATATCAGACACTGTGACTGCTGTTTCCAAGCATAGGTCTTTGCTTATGAATTAGGAAGGACACTGACAGATAATTCCTTGGGACTCCTCAGTGTTTATTTTGCCATGCTTGGTGCTACCTTTCCTCTTAGGACCTTCTCTTTCCTCTCCCCACGACCCTTCTGGTATTTGCTTTTGTCTGTTTGCTGGATGTTCACATTTAGGTGTATCCTGTGTCAGCTGCTTCTGAGAACTATTTCTGCCTTTGGACCTTTCCCCCTTTGTTGATAGATGCTGTTCTTTTTTTTTTTTTTCATTTATTTATTGCACAAGAGGCCTTTGGCTGTTTCTGCTTTTTGGTAGGTTCTTTTCCTGTCTTGTCCCTTTCTCCTTCTTCTGTTGACTGAAAAAGCACATGACTCGCTTTCTCCTGCTCCTCTTTTAATTTCCTCTCTTGTGTCCTCCTTGGACTGTGGCTCCCTTACTTAGGAGAGAGGAACATACATGAATCAGTCCCCTCTATACCAGATGGGATGGAATGGCCATGTCCAAGAGACAGTGGGAGCACAGGAAACATGAAGACCAGGGAAGAACAGACCTGCAGGAATTAGTGCTGAGAAGCAGCAGATTAGGAAGGAGAAGGAGCAGATCCAGGCCCAGATCCAGGCCCAGATCCAGGCCCAGATCCAGGCCCAGAGGAAGAGGGAACCTCCTTCCTTCTCCAAGCATGGAGTTAGCCCTGGAGACAGAGGAACAAAAGGAAAGGCATCATACCCTCCAGTCTTTCTGATATACAGAAAATACACCAGGCCTGCTATCAGAACTACCCCGGCCAGGACTCCAATCACAATGCCAGCGATAGCTCCAGCTGAGAGGCCAGAATCATCTGTTATGGAAAGAAGAGAAGAGTGAATGAAGGTGGCATTATTTCACAGCTCTCAACGGGAAGTAGTGATATTTGTTCCTCAAGGAATAAATTTTATGTGGGAATCTCACTGTGCTATAGCTGCCTTTTCTCTCTTGCTGTTTTTAGCAAGTGATAAGAATTCTCTCAATTCTGTTCTCCCTTTAAGCACTGATATTTTGGAGGTGTTGGAAATGTGAGACAGACTAATAGCTGTTTTTGTAGGTTATAACTTCCAGCTTTAATGGATGCATTTTTTTCCTGTGTACCACCAGTATGTGCTCTGATCGCTTGTGGCACTTAATTGACGGAAGGACCTGGGTTTGTGTAGTCTGAATTTACTACGTTTTTTGCACGGAGATTACAGGCTGCTAGCAGGGATTTAATAATCCTAATTCCATGAGAAACAGTTTTCCTTGGAAGTTTGCATTAGTCCAGGGTCTCTCCATTGATCTTGCAGTCATTCTCTTAGACTGCACTGCATCTCAAACTTCTTTCTCTTTCTGCTTCAAAGGGATCAGATATACAGCATGGTCTGAGGACTCTCCCAGGATCCTCCCACTCCTTCCTCACTTTCTCTCACACCTATTTTCCCCAACAAATATCTTGCATGTCTAATCCCATCTTGACTACATCTCAAGAGATGAAAATAAACATACCAGGCGTTAAACTTTGCATTAAATTCCCCATTTTTTCCTCTTTAATATTTAGTCAGTAACCATATTTTTGTGAGTTTGTTATGCCTCCACTATATAATGCTTTTACATCTGTTTCTTCTTTTTTAGTATCTCTTGCCCTCACTATTCAACTCAAGCCTGACGGTTAATATTATTGTTAACTACTGTCTACTTACTGTGTGCCAGACTCTGGGTTAAATGCTTTCCATATATTTCATTTGTTTCCTATAATAACTGTCAGAAAGACATTATTTCCATTTTATAGGTAAAAAAGCTAAGGCTTAGAGTAGTGAATAATTTATCCAGTCATATGACTCGTAAGGGATCAGTCTGAGATTTGACCGTAGAACACCTGATTTTAGAGACTGATGATGACAGTAGTAATAACAGCAGCTAACATCCATGGAACATTTCCTCTGTGTTTTTAAGGTTTAATTGATTATTGTGTAAAATCTTAAAAACTATATTAGGAAGCAGGTACTCTTACTGCAGTTTTCGATTCGGGAACGTGAGTCTCAGAGAAATAAGAATTCTGTATAAGAAAATTTTAATTGTAAATGTTTACATTACAAATAAAGAGTTCAAATCAATACCCAGCTTTACAATGGGAAGAACCAAAAAAAGAAGAAATAAACCCAAAGCTAGCAGAAGGAAGGAAATAGTGAAGATTAGAGATAAAAATTAGAGACTAGAAAGACAGGAGAGAAAACCATGACACCAAAAGATGCTTCTCCAGAAAAGGTGAAAAAACTGACAAACTTTTAGCTGGATTGACTAAGATTAGAATTACTAAAATCAGAAAAGAAATTGAAATCTTACTCTCAATTCCACAGAAATAATTAAGAATTATAAGAGTACTATGAATAATGATATACCAACACATTGAATATCTTAGATGAAATGGACACATTTCTAAAGGCACGAAATTTAGCAAGATGGAATCATGAAGAAATAGAGGTTATGAATAGACCTATAATTACTAAAGAGACAAAATCAGTAAAAGCATTTAACAAAATTTAACATGCTTTCAAGATAAAGACTCAAACTAGGAATAGAAGCAAACTACCTCCACGAACTATAAATTCTGTATGAAAAATCCACAACTAATAGACACATGGTGAAAGAGTGAAACTCTTGCTCTAAAATCAGAAAGAAGACAAGGATGCTATACTGTCTTTTAACTTCTGTTCAAAATAGCATTGGAAGTCCTAACCAGTGCAATTAGGTGAGGACAAGAAATAAAAGCATCCAATTTGGAAAGAGGAAGTAAAATGATCTTTGTTTATAGATGGCATGAACTTGCATGTAGAAGACACTAAAGATACCACAAAAACTTTTAGAACTAATAAAGTGTGTGAAGTTGTAGGATACTGGATCAACATAGACAAATCAGTTATATTTCTATACAAATAACAATCCAAATGAAATTAAGGATTCAGTTTACAACAGCATCAAAAAGAATGCAATACTTAGGAATTAACAATCAAGGAAGTGAAAAACTACAAAATGTGGCTGAAAGGAATGACATTCTGTGTTCATGAACTGAAAGACTTAATGCTGTTGAGTCTTATCTGATGACACTACCCATAGTGATGTACATTTTCAGTGTGACTCCTGTGAAAATTCCAGTGACTTTATTTTTCAAAAATAGAAAAATCCATTCTAAAATTCAAGTGTAATTTCAAGGGATACTAAATATGCCAAACAATCTTGGAGAAAGAAAGTCTTCAACAAAGGGCTTGGAAAACTGAAGATCTTTAGAAAAGAATGAAGCCGAACCCTTACCTTAACATCATATATAAAAAAATTAACCCAAAGCAGATAAATACCTAAATAGGACTAAAACTATAAAAAATTTTAGAATAAAACATAGGATGAAATCTTCCTGACTAGATTTTGCAATGATTTCTTGGATACGAAGCCAAGAGCAGGATAGATAACAAAAGAAAACTAGATAAATTGGACTTCATCAAAATTAAAAACTTTTGTACATCACAGGACACTGTTAACAAAGTGGAAGGACAGCCCACGGAGTGGGAAAGGTTATTTGTAAGTCACATACCTATTAGGAATTAAATATAGAATATATACAGAACAACAAAAAACCTAATTTAAAAAATGGGCAAAAGACTTGAACAGACATATCGCCAAAGAAGATATACAAATTTTTGACCGGCACATGAAGAGATGCTCAACATCATTAATTGTTAGGGAAATGTAAGTCAAACCACAGTGAGATTCACCTGATACCCATCAGAGTGGTTATTATTAAAAAAAAGCACAACAAAAATGAAACAGTAAACAAGTGTTGGCAAGAATGTAGAGAAAGTGGAACTCCTGTATATTGCTGGTGGGAATGTAAAACGGAGCAGCCACTATAGAAAATGGCATGGCAATTCATAAAAATATTGAACAAATAATTGTCATTTGATAACAGCAAGTCTACTTCTGGATATATACTGAAAATAATTGAAAACAGAGATTTGAATAGATATTTGTACACCCATATTCCTGGCAGCATTATTTACAACAGCCAAAAGGTAGAAACAATCCAAGAGTTTATGGATGGATAAATGATAAACAAAATCTGATAATACATACAAGGGAATACTAGTCAGCCTTAAAAATAATAAAATTCTGATATGTGTTACAACATGGATGAACCTTGACCTAAGTGATATAAGATGGATACAAAAGGACATATAGTGTATGATTCCACTTATATGAGGTACCTAGAATAATCAAATGCATAGAGATATAAAGTAGGATGGTGGTGAGCAGGGGTTGAGGTGTAGGAAGTTATTATTTAATGGGTTCAGAATTTTAGTATGGTAAGATGAAGAAATTCTAGATATGGATAGTGGTAATGATTATGCAATAATATGTATGCACTTAAGCTACTGAATTGTCCACTTAAAAATGGCCAATGTGGTAAATATGTATTTTTACCGCATAAAATAATGGTAGAAGGATAAAAAAAAATGTTGTGCAAGGTTACACTATAAATACCAGGCTCAGGATAAGAAATTATATTTGAATCAGAAACTGAGCTCTTAACCATTTTTCCATTCTGTTAACTGTAATGATATATTGATTGATATTCTGCCCTTTGTAACTTTTATCATTCTGTTCACCATTGCTAGAGTAAGTCTGCCAGGAAGAGGCCAAGGGTCACTTACATTTCACATCCAGCCTGAGGGGGTCACTTTTCTTGGAAGTGACTGGATTGGAGACCTCACACTGATAATCCCCAGCATCCTCCTTCCTGACTGGATCTATGGTGAGGGTGCTTCTGTCTTGGGACAGTATTATCCTATCTGAAAATTGTAGGTGATGGCCATTGATGTACCACTGGATAGAGATCCTAGTGTCGTTTGTGAGACAGGTCAGGAACACAGGACCCATTAGTTCTGTGACTGTGGTATTGCTGGCTTTGATGGAGGGCTTTGACACTGGCTCTGTGGAGAAACAGAGAAGATAGATAACTGAGAGTAGAACTGGGGTTTGGGGCGCCACTCTTCTTCAGAGATTTTAGTCCCTCACAAGGTCACATGAGCTGTGCATATATTGCCCAGGGAATGACTCTGACATCTTTAACAAGTTGAGTGTACTTTTCTTGTGAGCATCTATAAGGAGATAACTGCATCTCCCACTCTGATCCAGATCACCTGATCAACCCCCCTGGATAAACTCGTAGTGTCAGCACCAAGAACCTGTGTGCCCAGAAACCTCATCATCAGATGGACTGTCTCTTCCACTGACTTGTAAGACCCTTTCCTAGAGCTTTCTGTGACTTTATAAAAGATGAGACCCTTCTCTGGTATATTAACATTACATTGAGAAGGGAAAGCATTTCCTTTTTGTTAAATCATTCATTAGGGAATGAGAATACCCCAGTCCATCATGAACTTAGGACCTGGAAAAATTTCAATCTAAAGGATTTCTCATTTTGAGTATAATTTTTACTTCCTGGGCTCTGGTTCAAATATCATAAAGGAGGAACTCTCTAGAGAGAGAAATGGGCTGGTACTCTGAAACTTCTATGTAAACTATATACTTTATGACATCACTCCTACTGACCATGAAGGGACTTAGTGGGTGAGTCCACCCTTTTCCTAAGTATAATTCATTATTCACTATTCTCCTTTGGTATTTAGAAGTGCTAGTTTCACACAGTATCATATAGTTGCATGTGATTTCAGAGCCAGACGCAACTCAGAGGAGACAGTCCAGAGGTTCCATCTTTTCCCATTCTCTACAGCCTGCCCTAACAAAGACTTGGGTTTTGATTGACAGTATGATTGGGCCAGATTCAGGATAGGCAGTGCATGCACCTTCTCCCATCATGCCCTGGTTCCATGGTACATGGCATCAAAGCAGAATCAGTCATAGGCAAGCCAGGAGCAGAACAGAAAGCAGGGTGTCTGTCTTGCTCATCCCTCCTTGGAAGTGATTTCAGCCTCATTTGGGGAAATAGAGATGATAATGGTTAAAAGACATATCAATTGATAAGAGAAAAAGAGGTGACAGAGGGATGTTAATGACAGAAAGAAGCAATCTGACCTCGAAGACCCTTGTACCTTCCCCTCTGTGAAGCCAGTTCTACTACAATTGGCTCTGGGCCTAAGATAACACCCTTCCTACATTCTATGCTGAACCCAAGTCTGCCATGAGTTTTCAGAACAAGGGGAGGAGAGTCCACAGAGATGGAGTGGGAGGGCTAGGGCACATTTTAGGTATTTGCCTGTATCCATGGACACAAGCTGGGAAGTAGCTTTCCGATACTTTCCAATAGACTCTACACCAGTGCTTGGTACCCATGTTCCGGGGACACACTTACCAAAGACCGTGATATTCTTGACTATGGTCCTGTTGAGGCCAGTGGCAGAGTTACGGATGAGACAGATATAGGATCCACTGTCTTTCACAGTGATGTTGGGGATAAGGAGCGTCTGTGTGGTTTGCTGGGGATTCCCATTAATAAGCCAAGCATACTGTGCAGGTGGGTTAGAAGCTGCATGGCAGGAGAGGTTGAGCGTTGCCCCTGAACAGTAATAGGAAGCTGAGGGGATAATTGTAGGGATGTCCGGGCCATCTGGAACAGAGTAAAGTCACATGTCATGTGGTCAGAGGGATGCAAAGCATCTGGTCTGTACAAGGACCACAGTGGCCCCTTGAGCCAGGTCACATCTTATTTTAAAAAGTCCCAACCATAACCATCATGTTCACTCATCCTGAGTCTGAAACTTTAGCCTTCTCTCATCACAGGGTGTCACCCTGAGACTCTCAGGATAGAGCAGCCTGTCCCCTCCTTATCTTGGCTTATGGCTGAACCTGCCTAGGTTTGTTTGGAACAGAAAATGTCCAGCCTAGTTGTCCAGAATGAGGGACCTTGTGCTTGGATCTGAGAGGGATGGATGTGCCTGACCTCCGGTAGTGTGGGTTTGGGTGGAAACCTGTCCATGTAGGGGCAGAAGTTACTCACAGAGAACATTCAGGGTGAAGGGATCACTGCGGCGGTAACTCACTGGGTTCCTGGTTTCACACACATAGGGTCCTTTGTCATTCCTTGTGACACGGAATATCGTGAGAGTCCTGTTGTCCTTAGACAGCTCCAGCCTGGTGTTGTCTGGAAGGCTCTGATTGTTGATGTACCACAGGCAGGTTGTGTCCAGAGTGTTAGATTCACATGTTAACATGACAGGATCCTCGTGCTCCAAGGGGCTGGAGTTGTTGCTGGTGATGACGGGTTTGGGTAACTCCGCTGTGCAGGGAACAGAGAGAACATTGCTCTGTAATGATACCTTTGATTCCTCCAAAGGTATTGTCAATCATAGTTGGCATCTCTCACCTCTCAGCCACCCAGAGTCCTTGAAAGAAGAAGACAGGTCTTTGTATCTTAACACAACTGCAAGATAACCTGAGCTCAGAGAATGTCAGGCCACCTGCTCTTTGGGAGAAAGCACAGACTGTCCAAGTGTCAAATAAGTGTAAGTGGTTGACCATGGAAAACTTAAGGTGGGGAATGAGAGACTTGGTCACTTCTCCTGGTTCTTCACTGACCAGCCTCAGGTGCCCAGCTGGAATGTGCGGGCTCTGGGTCCCTCTGAGCCGCACAGACCTACATTCCCTGATGAGATGTGTTTTTACTGAGATTTCACTCCTAAGGTTTCCTAGAGATGGTGGTGATGAGCCATCCCGTAGTCCTCAACCTGAAGCCGTTGGTCATTTACTCATTATCTCATTATTTCGTGTGTCACTCTGTCCTTTCTTTATCAAAGGACAATCGAGGTTTGTTTCACACAAGCCTTGTGCTGCCTGTAGTTGTAGAATGGGGGTCACGAGACAAAGTCCTTTCCATTTCGTTCTACTGGAAGTGACAATGACACGTCAGAAACATCAGTGATATCTAATTTCGTTCAGGGATCATGTAGATTGGATCCCTGAGAGGGAGGCTTAGGCATTTCTGGCACAGATTGTTGAAGGGGGGAAGTTTGATTCTAGAGTCAACACAGATTAATTTCCATTTACTCTTACTCCCCAGAACAGAATGCTTCCTGAATCCTGTAATCGGTGTTTTTACCAGATTCATTATGGGTATTCATATTTAGACATGTGTGATTTAAATATTTTTAATTAATAAAGCTGAAAGATATGTCTTTTTAAAAAAAAAAAAAAAAAAAAAAGACGTTTTCAGGTTTCCCCTACTGTTTGGGGGACAATTAAATAGAAAGACTCTGAACAGCTGCCTCAAGATCTACAGATGCATGATAAGGTCCCTGGAGTGGAGGAGACAATGGGGCTGTGACTGCAGAAAATCTAGTTGCGTTTGAATGACTATCATGGTCTGTGCAACCTGATTCATGAGTGTATTCCTTGTACCCAGCTTCCTTTCAGTAATATCCATTAAATGGTAACTGCTTGTCAATTTTCTTTTGTGAATTAACCTTAAATTATGTCTGATTACTGGAACTAAATCTTGCATAGAGGAGCTGCTCACCTAAACAGGATATATTTTTCTCTCCATCAGTCAAATTCTAGGCTGATCCCTGGAGGACAGCGAGCTGCCAGAAGCGTCTTCTCTCCTCTGTTCTTCCCTGGAGACACTGATCATCCTCTGGAAGTTCTAATTGCCCCAGTTCAGTAGTGACCTGGGTACTTTGTACTGTCTGACTCAAGTGTCAGGTGAAGGAACAGACTCTGTTTCTGCCCAGATGTGGTTGTTGGGGCTGAGCCATGATTGGTAACTAGTTCTGGTCACTGTGGCCAGGAGGACAAGGCCCTACTATGGCACAGGCTCCCAGGGTCACTGGAGTCAGGAGCCCTGGAATTGGGCTTCTCTCTGAGGATCCCAGCTGTCCCCTCAGGTCAGACCCTGACTGATTTTGACAAGGTCTTCAAGGTCACAGTTACAGGGAGGGGCCCAGAGGCTGGACTGAGACTGAGGTCCCCTGCTGAGTTACTCCTATCAGAGTGGTCCCTCTGCATTGAATCTATAGGGTCTAGATTCTGGCAAGGTATTTCCCATCTCATGAAGTTGTTCTCCAGTGTGTGTCTTGCACTAAATGCTCAAACCCCAGCATGGGACATAATTTAGGGGAGGAAATATGTGCATCACATGTCTGTCAATCCTGTGTTTTGAAAAAGATTACCCCCACCCCCTACCCCAACACCCAGATGTCAGAGAGGAATCACTTACTGTGTACAGTGAAGTGTCCAGTTACTTTTTCAGTCTGAAGATCATTCTTGGTGACTTGTAGGGTGTAGTATCCTGTGTCATTCTGGGTGACGTTCTGGATCAGCAGGGATCCGTTGTGGTTTATTTTCTCTCGACCAGTGTATGCAGGCCCTGTGGCATTTGCTTGAGTGTTTATTACGTAGGATACGATTTGATGGTCTACAGTCTCCCCTCTGTACCAGCCAAAGCCGTAAGCATTGCCAGGTAGGTTGTAGACAAGTAGAAGAACATCTTTCCCTTCAGCAGCATTTGATGGCATGGGTTTAACAGTGAGCTGGGCCGTGGTGGACAGGCTCCAGAAGGTTAAGAGAGAGACTAGGAAGAAAGTGAGAGAGAGCAATCAACATTTGAAATACTTACTGGAATGGAAAATGAGGCACTGAATAGGCTGTAATTCTTTGGTTTTGGCATATGAACCTGTGTGGTTGTGTCTCATACAGGTTCAAGATCAGCAACAAGATCACTATTACGTTAGCACTCTGAACTTGGTTTTTCCTTTGTTTTGAATTCTCTTCCCTGGGGTCTGTCTGGCTTATTCCCTCATTTCCTTCAGATTGCTTCTCACTCTAAGGTGACCTGGGGAGATGTCTTGGGTCCTAGATAAGGCTGCCCTAAAATATGCTGAAGAGACATACTGATTATTTTTAATTAAAAAAATGATGAATGACTGATACCTTAACATCCCTCTCCAAAAAGCAACACTTTTCTCTGAATTTCTTCTCTATTCCTCTGAAAAGTAGGAAATAAAGCTCTTTGTGATGAACACTTTCCTTCATGAGGCGGGAGGGAGGCTTCATTTCTCTAAGGGTGAGATTTCAGGCCTATTCCTTTCACTAAATTAGTTATACAGATCAAAATTTCAAAAATTTCTTTGTCCTGTCTGTCATTGATTTAGTGCTTCTCTAAAAGATGTATAAATTGCTTGTTTGTTCATGTACAGGGTCCCCTATTCATAATGGGACCTCCACACATGTGAAATTAAATTTGGTGTTCTTTCTCTTGTCAATCTGTCATGTGTCATTTCGATTATTTTCCAGCTCAAAAGGATATAGAATGGTTGGGAAAGGTTAGCCTCTTCAACACCTTCCCTGACACCTGCTTTTTTATTTTTTTTTTTTAAAAAAAACACCTTTATTTTTAGTTAAGAAAGAGATAGATAAAGGACATCATGTGAGAGAGTCTCTTTTTTTTTTAAGGGAGAGAAAGGAAGGAAATGAGAGGAATTTGGAAGGAAGGAAGAAAGAGTAGGAAGACGCTTTCTTCCTTCCCTTCGCCTCCCTCCCTCCCTCCCCTCCCTCCCCTCCCTCCCTCCCTCCCCTCCTTCCTTCCTTCCTTCCTTCCTTCCTTCCTTCCTTCCTTCCTTCCTTCTTTCCTTCCTTCTTTCCTTCACCCTCCCTGCCTCCTTTTTATCTTTCTTTCTGGTTTTTCACCCTCAGCCAGGGTCGAGTGGATCTTTGAGCTTTTACATGGTTCATTCAACAGCCAACAACTGACAGCTGCTGTCTCTGTACTCATTGGTGACATTTCCCTGCTCTGCTCTCTTCATCACATTTGTCAGTTTCTGACATTACATTCTAGAGCTCTTTGTTTTCTGTCCTCGTTCCTATAGGTTGTAAGATCCATGAGGGCAGGGGATTGTTTGATATTGTTTTTACCCCCAGTGGAGGGGCAGTCTTGAAATACTTGTGAATGAATGAATATTATCTCAGGTTTTCCACATCTGGTGTTTATTTGACAATTTCTAGGGATGGTGATAGGACCAAGTTAAGTGTCCTGTTACATTTTCTTTTCTGGAGTGAAATCATGATATAAATTGTTACAATTAGCATCAGTTTTCAGAAATTATTGCTTAGTGATGACTACCTTTGAACACAAACAGCATATGAGATTTTCCTGCCCCTCACCTCCTCCAGATCATGAGAACATCCACTGTGGAGCCCCTGTGCCATCCTGTTTGCTCTCCTGTCCTCTCCCCTCAGGTCACACAGACATCTCCCTCCCCTCTCACAGCCCCATCCTCCCAGGAAGCCCCACCATTCTCAGTTTTCCCTCCTCTTTACCACCCCCAGGACTGTCCCCTCTCACCTGCCAGCAGGAGCCCCTGCCAGGGGCTGTGCCCACTCTGGGCAGGGGCTGCGGGGGCTGCCATGGGGACAGCTGCTGTCTGTCCTTCTCTGAGAGAAGAGCTGGATAGGGAAACGCTCCTCTCCTGACGTGTCAGCTCTGAGGTGCTGTCTCTGCTGTGCTGAGCCTCCCCTGCCCCCGGCCTGGAGGGCTATGACTGTCACATGGTCAGGGCGGCGCTTCTGCCAGGACCTCCCTCTGCCCTCCTCATTCCAGCTGCTTTCTTGCTCATTTCCACTTTCCCTAAACACCACTGAGACTTTGCTTTCTTCAGAACTGATTCCTTAGTTAGGATGGGTTTAATAGTGTCTGTACAGAATTCTTCAGTTGAGATCCTAACTCCGAGTGCCCTCAGACTGCCACCTTATTTTGAATTAGGTTCACTGCAAATGTAATTGCGATGATTTCATGATGGTGCGAGCCCATAATTCAATCACAGGTGTCCTTATAGAAGGGATACATTGGGAGACAGCCAGACTTGCAGGTAGAACACCATGTGAGTATGAGCAGTCAGCGACAGAGGCCGGGAACAGCTCCTTTTCTCACAGCCCGCACAACTCTGCCAGTGCCTTGCTCTTCAACTTCTTAGTTTCTACAACAGCGAAGCAGTAATTATTGTTTCAGCCACTTAGTTTGGTATTGTCTTATGTCAGCCCCAAGCATACATTCCCATTCTCTCTCTCAGCCCCCCACCCCCCATGTTTGGGCAAGCACACCTGGGGTGTCGGTGTCCAGCACATTCCCCACAGCTCCAGGTCAGGTGCTCAGTAATCTCCCCCACAGCCCTCACTCATCTCTTCAAAGAAGGACCTTGGGGACTACATCAAGAACTCCTGTCATAGGATGTCACTTGTTTTACATCTGAATCACCAGCCAGGTGAATCACCACCCACATAGGATGGGTGGGCAGCCTATCCCCTCTCCTGTGCACTGGGAGGGTCTGCAGAGCCTGTGAAATGCTGACTGGGACTCAGCAGGTTGTGGGAACTTGAGAGTCTGCATCTAACAAGCTCTCAGGTGATGGATGTGTTGGTCTGTGGGGACACTTTCAATGCTAAGCTGATGTGATCAGATCCCCTGAAAAGGAGACCCGTCCACCCCAGTGTTGGTCTCAGCTGTGTCTTGACTGGGGTCTGTCAGCTCTACACAGAGAGACTCAGGGGACCCCAAACCTGGGATTATTTGCTTCTGACCCAGAGCACCTGGTGCAGTCTCCAGATTCTTACGTGCTCTGGGAAGTTTCCTTCTGTTCTCTGCTAGAGAGTTCCAGAGAGCTGAGGGACTAGAAAGTGACCGGAGCATGGTGCCGAAGTGAGCATGGCCCCTGGCAGGAGCTTCTGTCTCATAGGGCTTTAGCATGGACAGAGCTTCTGGACAGACATTCAGGACCTGGGTGTGACAGAAGGAATAGAGTTGCTAGAGGGTGGAGTGTGTCCTGAGAGGAGAGACCTGTGCTGGTTGGTGTGGAACTATGGGTCACATGCTCAGCAGAATCAGGTCTTAGCTAGAGTCTTGTCACCGGGGTCTGGATGGCGGATTGGTCATCTGAGGGCTTGTCCATATTTCCTACTATCAGGGGGACTTCTGTCCTCTGTCGGCTGATTCTCCTGTGGTCTCCTCCTCTTCTACGTGATGCTTCTAGGCAGGGAATGGTGGGCTGCACAGGGTCCCCTGCATGACAGTCCCTCAAAAGTCCAGGAGAGGGGATGAGGACAGATCAGGATGTCAGGGCTGGCGATGCTCATCTGACTTACTCTGCAGTCAGGATGGCTCAGCCCTCGCTGTGTGTTTCTTCTGCATCAGTTCTGGCTTACCCTGAAAATAGGCCTGGTGTGGCCCCTGTACTTGGAGCAGGAGTCCCATTGAGTGAGTCCTATAGAGTTAACTATGAATGAAGGGGCTGAACGGAGGTACCAAGTGTGGTCATAGACATGGTCGAGAATGGGTTGAGAATGGGACGTGATGTGTGAGTCTATGTGAACGGACTCCCTCAGTTAAAGACAGGGTGGAGGAGCTGCCTACACAGAATGGGCCTTCAGGTGGGCAGATGCCAGGCTAGATGGAGTGAGGGAGAGTGAGGAGGGCTGGGAATACGGTGACCTGTGAGGGTCAGATCTTCAGGATGGGGCCAGGCTGTCGGGAATCGGCAACCCCGGGGAGGCTCCAGTCTCTGCCGCCCTCTGGTGGGCATGAAGGGAAGTGTATCAGTCCCTGCCCTGCTCTGCATGTTTATTCAGTATCAATTTGGGGACACTTTACAGGGGTCACACATGGTGTTAGTGCTGCATCATGTTCCAGTGCCACATGTCCTTGTCTTTCCCTCTCCTCAATGAGATATATAAGCAAACTCAGATTTCATGAGTGTCTCTTTTTTTTGGGTCTCTTGTAAGTACATGTTTGGAGGAATATGTGACTTGTGCGCAGAAGAGGGAGGAGCAGGGAGCAGATGTATCAGGAGGGAAGGTGAGTGTCAGGGAGCCAAGGGGCAGGATGGACAAGTCAACTTGCCTTCTCTCCCAGGCCCTTGTGTCCAGGGCTGTTATGCCTGGGGATACAGCACCACACACCTCTCCCTGTCGTTGGCCAGTGAGGTGGGTGCTGCCTCCATCTCCTCGTCAGGACCTGAGTCTCATGTGCTGAGATAACATTGCACTCACTGTCCCCCCGCAGTGCCTGTGGTCCTCCTGTCCCCTCATTCCTGGGGCGTTTTCTCACCATCTTCTCCCTCAGTCTTAGCTAGTGGCCCCACCTGTTCCTGTTACAGGCTGCTGTCCCTGTGGTCGCTGCCTCTCAGAACCTGTGGGCTCACTGGCTCTGTCATCTGTTCTGATCCCTGTCCCTGTGAGGGAAGAGAATGCAGCCAATCCCCTGGGCGTGGCCTTTCTGGGCAGCCTGAGAGGGAGGCCTGACGTGTCACCAGGGAGGAGGCCTGGGAGGAAGCTCTGTCTCGGGGCAATGGCTCATAGGGTGGAGCTCTTTTAGGGTGCATAGGGAACCCCTGTCCAATCCAAGCTCATGAAGATTTATTCCCATGTTTTCTTATGAGTGTTGTTAGACGTTCTTGTTTTATTTGTGAGACAAAGACTCAGTCATGGGCATGGAACTACCTATGGGAAAGGGCCTTCTAATTTCAGGAACACCATGTGCAGTGACTGGGGGCCCCTGTCAGGCCACATCACGGTGGGTGGGTTTAGGGGTGAGGAGGATGCTGGTCACATGTGCACCGGACGGTGCCGGCCCCTCATGGTCTGGCTTGGCCGTGCACAGCCCTGCCCGGAATAGTACGGTGGCCCCTTCAGCAGGCATGGGGCTTCCAGAAGGTCCCATGTCTCTGTTGGATGCATCCTGTGAAGGTGCAGGGTGCTGGTGACAGGTGACATTGGGCAGTAGGATGAGCTCCGGACCCTCCATTCTGTGCTCTGCTGACACAGGTCATCTTGGGTCCAGCACAGCAGCACAGGGAAAGTCCCCGAGCTCTGTCTGGAGAACCAGGGACACTCAAGTCTCTGCTCTTCCCAGGTCTCTGGCTCTGGGAGGGGGCTCAGGAGCAATCTTTGGTTTTGAGACTTAGAAGGAGGATAATATTTTCTACCAGATCATGAATATTATGGACAGGTATCGATAGAAGGGTATTCCCTTCCACTGTTATAAAATGACTTTGTAACAATGTAGATGGAACTGGAGGGGATCATCCTGAGTCAAGTAAGTCAGAAAGAGAAAGAGAAATATAGGATGGTTCTAAGCGTAGATGTACTAGAATGAAATGAAACAAATGAACATACAAATCCCAACAAAAATAAAAGGTGGTTACCTGGGAGTGGGATGGGCTTGGGGAGGGGGAGGGAAGCACAGAGGAGGAAAGGCGGTGGTAAAGGACGCTGAAACTCTGCTGGCGGCTATGGTATGAAATACAGACTGAGAGGCAGTTTGGTGCTAAAATGAATATAGGCATTGTAAATAAAAGAAATAATAAATATTTCTGTTAAAATAACAAAATAAGCAGCAGCTCTCTTAAGGAAAAAAAAACTTCATTTGTAGTAACTGTTGCAAATGTTTAGTTCATATAGAATGATTGTCATTGTCGCTATTTGTAATTTATCTTCTAAGGAAATGATGGCAGCCACTATGATTTATGTTTTAGATTCAGTCAAGTGGAATTTACCTGGACTCTGACACACTTTTAAGAATCTGAAAAGAGGACAAGTGAAGGGTGAGGACACTAAAAAAAACACATCCTCTGTAATGAGGGAGTCCCAAATGCTTCTTTGTTCAAATAGGGACCCAGATTGGGGGTCAAGAGTTGTTGACTCACAGGTGCTGGGAGTGAGACCCCGACACCAGCCATTCTCTGACTACAGCTTATTTTGGGGGTCAAATTCTTGCTTAATAAAGGAGTCCAAGGAGCATGATAATGAAAATAAAGAGTAATCCTATGGTAAAAATTTCCTCTAATTAAGACATTTGTTCTTGGTGCACCCTGGTAGAGTAGTCAAGTACAGTGAATGTACGTTCACTGGACCTGGGTTCATGTCCTGTCACTGGAGGGAACAACCAAGTGCTTCCTCCTTCTCTCTCTTCCTGCCTGCTTGCCTACTTGCCTTCACTCCTACCTGCACATTTCGTTTAAAGTAAATAGATATTTTTTCCAGTCCTAAGATATGCTCACCATTCAGAACCAAGATGCCTCTTAAATAGGTGAGAAAATCAGAGTGGATTCTCACATGCCTTAGGATAAGAATTCATGTCATGTATTTTGTCTTCATGATGTCTACAGACTATTCCATGCCCTGTTTAGAGTATCACTCCATGGCTGTCATTTTGGTTTGTGGTTACAGACCTTTAGAAAACCCATACCCTTCTGCTCAGGGATATAGGAGTCACTACTTTCAAGCATGTCTTCTCCTGAGAAATTAAATTATTGACTAATTAGAACCTATTGCAAATATATTGATGAAAATGTAAGTTTCTACTTCTTTTCACAACAATTCTACTGAGGTAGGAATTTTATCTGGTCAGTATATTAGACATTAGTGCAGAGCAGTGAGTCTTAATCAGGGATATTCTGTCTTTCAGGGACATTTACTGTCTGGACTCATTTTGGCTGTCATAACTGGGGGAAGGGCAGCATTATTGGCATTTAGTAGGTAGAGCCCCCAGATAGTGCTAAATATCCTTCAGTGCAGAGTCAGCCCCACAAGAATGAACAGGCCAAATGTGGGTGGTGAGGAGATAGATACCCTGATGTGTGCCCTTCCTGCAACCTCCAGACAGCACCCCTCACCCCATATATCCAGACCTCCTTCCCACGTCTTCCTGCTCTTGCATTTTTACTTTCCATCTTTGCTATCTTGCACTTAGTTCAAGACTAACCCATCTCTCCTCTCCCCCACCGCTGTCTGTTCGTCTTTAGCAGGAGCATCCACTAGAGGGCACTCGTGTTCTTCTGAGAATTCACATTGACCTCTCACCTGAGACAGACCCAAGTATTTTTATTTCCCGAACCCCAACCCTCAAGTGCTCTCTACATTTGTTCAGGGTGTAGCTCCTGGGACATCAGAGTCCTTATGGAGGGGGACTCACATTCGAGGATGTGGTCACATAGATTGGTGCCCCAGAGTCCAAGTCACTGGGGAGAGGGGTGGATCAGGCACAGTGGGCATTGTAGGCTGGACATACAGAACCCTGATGCTCTTGCCCCAGGTTGGGTTACTGGGGAAATGACTATAGGGCTGTGGCACTAAATGCCTTGTCACTAAATACCTTGTCATTTAGACTTATGGCCCGCTAAGCTGCTGCCGCTATTAGTGGTGAGAGCATTTCCTCCTGAGATTCCAGCCTTTCCCCACAAACATTAGAGAACCTTCCAGTCCAGGGCCTCCCTCTGTTCCACAGCTCCCCCTGCAACCTTTGCACACATCTGAGAGCTTCAGTCCTGTGTCAACCTCATTCCATGATCTGTGTGAGCTCTTGGACCACCCAGCTCTCCTGAGGCCTCCACGTCTTCAGAAGCCCCCAGGTGAGTGATGGACTGGAGGCGAGTCCTGCTTCCTGCTTGGTTGTGGGACCAGGCTCTCAGGCTCCAGGGCTGCTCCTCAGTCACCTGCCAGGAGGTGGCAGCACCAGAACAAGGAGAGGACACTGGGACAATTCTTAATCACCTATGTGTGTAAGTCAACCTTGGGGGGAGGAAGCTAGGAAGGGACTGGATTTCCTGCTTATTTAGATGTTGATAGAGTTGCCCTGGATTTTATGGGAAATTCATGTGTAATTTCTTGTTTTATAGGCATAGGCTGTGAGTTTGGAATTATAGGTTTCCCTTAGATGTCACCATCAACCTCAACCCCACTTATTTAGGAGACAGATTGTAAATTCCAACATCTCGATTAGTGTTGAGGCTGTATCACGGGTAGCTGCTGCAGAGAGACGTTGTCTGAGCTGCTGGTCAGTACCCAGCTCTCTGATGCCATCCCTGCTCCCTGCAGGCCCTTCCTGAGATAGCTGCTACTCCAGCCCGGTTTCAGCCTCACATCAGTCTCAGCTGACTGCCCCCTTCACTCTCTTTGCTCCTGATGCCTGCCTGGTGCTGTCAGGATCCTGTAGGTTCCCTGAGCTGTGTGTGTGTGTGTGTGTGTGTGTGTGTGTGTGTGTGTGTGTGTGTGTGTGAGAGAGAGAGAGAGAGAGACAGAGAGAGAGAGACAGAGAGAGAGAGACAGAGAGACAGAGAGAGAGACACAGAGAGAGATATTTGGGCTCTTGCACTCATGTGAAATCTTAGATGAGGGAATTTGAAAGTCATGTAGGATGGAAGGCTTTTCCACTCAAAATATGCCACTCATTGTTGCAGTTATTTTGAGTGAAATCAGTTGAAATACAGCCAATACCGGAGGAGTGTTTGCAGTCTTCTACTTTGCTTGAAAAAGGGCAAAATTTTCGTGTGAAAGATGTCCTCTCTCTACCAGAGGAAAGGAATATTCTTGTCATCCATTTCTGAAGTGAGGCCAGGAGAACCTGTACAAACTTCTTCTCTTCTCTGACCTCATTATTTTAGTGACTTTTGCACAATTATCTCTCTTGTTCAATCTGGTATAAAACATTTAGGTTTTTCTGCTTCTTTGAGTCTTCTTTTCTTCTTCAGGTTCCCTGTGACAGAAAACTTGTATTTCTATTCTTGACTCATGCTTTCTGGTGATGAAGATGTAAACAAGCTGTTAGCAAGCACCACACTTACTGTAGAATCACTAAATGCACCGCTTTCATGGGGACTGACACAGGCTATTGGCGGTTGCCACCTGGACCCGAGCCCTGAGCCTCTCCCTGATGCTAGGCTCTGCCCTGGCTGCACCACGCGGACAGTTCATGGGCAGGGCTAGAGCCGTGGTGAGCACAGCTTGGCTTGGAATTAGCCTCCTCCACCAGTACCTGAAAAAATTACCATGTAAACACTTTGGTGTTTATTTTTCTAGGCATCTTCTACACTAGCATATATACACATATTTATATCTATATAAAAATGTAAAACGAGATCATAATGTAAAAACCAGTAAGTTTCTTTTCTACGCAGTGTGGTGTGCATGGTTCCTATGTTGCTACATAAAATTAACCACTGACTTTATCATGTTAATAACTATGTGATACCACACTAAGTTATTTTTTAAAGGGGAGATACCGGCAGGAATGAAGGCAAGCAGAGGCATACAGGCAGGAGCAGAGAGGAGGAAGAACCATTCTGTTTACTCTGTATAGTTGTTATCTGGTGGGTCCCCCATAAAATTTTGCTGTTAAAATTGAGAAGGGTGAGTTTAGTTAATTAATAAAAGACCTGATAATGAAGATAACATGGACAACAAAATCTTTGCTTTTTTGTGAACTTCTTAAACAGTTTGCAGTTTCTTACCAAAAGCAGACTAAACTTCTAGAAAACTTTGTTCTTTTTGTATAAAAGAGAAAATGAAGTGCCATTGGCATTAGCATTTCTTTAAAAACTCATGATGTAAAACAACAGTGAGGAATTGTCTTACACCTGTGAGGCTGACTAGTATTCAAAAGTTTGGAAACAACAAATATTGGAAGGATGTGGAGAAAAGGGAATACTTTTATACTGCTGGTGGGAGTGCACATTGGTGCAATCTTTATGGAAAGTAGTATGGAGATTCTTCAAAAATTGAAAATGGAAATCTCATATGATCCAATCTTCACACTTCTGGGTATTTACCCAAAACACACAAAAACACTCATTCACAGAGATGTATGCACCCCCATGCTATTGCAGCGTTATTTATAACAGCCAAGAATTGGAAATTGCCTAAGTGCCCATCGTCAGATTAATGGATAAAGAAGATATCATATATATATATATATGTATATATACACACACACAGTGGTCTACTGCACAACCCTTAGAAAAGATGGAATCTTGTCACTTGCAACAACATACATGGAATGAGATGGGATTGTGCTAAGTGAAATAAGTCAGAAGAAGAAAGACAAATATGGGATGATCTCACTCACATGTGGAATATAAAAAATAAAGCAAATGAACAGACTAAACAAAAATCAACCTTTGGACATTAGTAATAGAACTGAGGTTACCAGTAGGGAACTGGGTGGGGGTTGATGGTAAATGGTGATGGGTCCAGTGGACAATTGTGAAGAACTTTGGTATCTTGGTGGTTGGCAGAGTGTGTTGTAATGTATCTGAGGAATGGGGAATCTGCACATATGGGTTTATATTTTTTGTAAAGCAAAGTTAAACTCAATAAATATTAAATTAATTAAAAACCTCCATTTTAGCAAGATAGATTGCACAAGGCAAATTTTTCTTTTCTCATAACACAAACACATGCATATATCCCATACCTTTATTTTAACCAAAAAAGGCCTACTTTTCTTTTTTAAAAAACTGTCATGTATATATTTAATTTGAGATGTGGTTTTGTGTTGTATCTTTTTGCTTTGTATAAATAAATAATTCTATTATTAAAGATACACATTCAGAAAACAATTAAGCTATTGATTGTTACTTAGTATTAATGTAATTTTTATAGTAGTAACTTTTATTTTGCACATTAAAAAAGACTCACATGTATAGGTTGCCCATATGTTCAGGCTCCCCATTCCTAAGATATATGTTAACAAACCCTGCCATCCACCAAATCACCAAGTGTTCTTCATCATTGTCCAGTGGGCTCCGCCACCTTTTGCCTCCCCCTACCCCCTGTATCCCAGTCCCTATTGGCAACCTTAGTTCTATTACAAGTGTGCAAGCATTGGTTTTGCTTCAACTGTTCCCTTTGTTTTGTCTGTTCATATTCCATCTATGAATGAGATCATCTGGTATCTATTTTTTGACTTATTTCACTTAGCTTAATTCCCTCTAGGTCCATCCATGTTTATTCAAATGACAGGATTTTATCTCTTCTATGGGCTGTGTAGTATTCCATTGTATGTGTATACATATATGTATATGTATACATAAATATGTCACATAATCTTTATCCATTCATCTGACGTTTGGCACTTAGGTAGTTTCCAGTTTTTAGCTATTGTGAATAGGGCTGCAATAAACGTGGGGGTGCACAAAATCTCTGTTTTTGTATCTTTTGAATAAATACCCAGAAGTGAGATGGTGGGATCATATGGAATTTCCATATTCAACTTTTTGAGGAATCTTCATACTGTTTTTCATAGGAGTTGCACCAGTTTGCACTCCCACCAACAGTGAATAAGTATTCCATTTTCTCCAAATCCTCGCCAACATTTGTTGCTTCCAGATTTTTGGATAATAGCCAGTCTCTCAGGTGAAAGGCAGTATCTCATTGTTGTTTTGATTTGCATTTCCCTGATAGCCATTGAGTAGGAACATGTTTTCATGTGTCTGTTGGCCATCTGTACATCCTCTTTGGAAAAATGTCTCTCCAGGTCCTCTTCCCATGTTTTGATTGGATTGGTATTTTTCTGTTATTGAGTTTGTTGAGTTCTTTATGTATTTTAGATATTAAACCCTTGTCAAAAATATGAAATGCAAATATATTCTCTCAGTAGTTTGTTTTTGTTTTGGTGATGTTTTATTTTTCTGAGAAGAAGTTTGATATAATCCCAATTAATTATTTTTCTTTTTACTTCCCTTGATGCAGGAGTCAAGTCCCCAAAGACCTCCCAAAGGCTGATATGAGGGAATGTCTATAGTGTTTTCCAAGAGTTTTGTGGTTTCTGGTTTTATGTTCAAGTCCATTTTGAGTTAATTTTCGTGGATGGTGTTAGAGTGGTCTAGCTTCATTCTTCTGCATGTGGCTGTCCAATTTTCCCAACACCATTTATTGAAAGGACTTTCCTTTCTCCATTGTATGCTTTTGGCTCCTTTATGTAGATTAACTTTTATGTATATGAGTGCATCAGTTTCTGGTGATTCAGTTCTATTCCACTGATCTGTGCAACTGTTATTCTTCCAGTACCACACTGTTTTGATCACTATCACTGTAGTATAGCTCAATGTCAGGGAGTGTAATCCCTCCAGATTCATTCTTTTTTTCTCATAATTGCTTTGGTTATTTGGAGTCTTTTGTTGTTCCATACAAATTTGAAGATTTTTTCGTTCTATTTCCTGGCCAAGAAAAGAACATAATTTATTACATTACTTATTTCAAAAGAAACCCAGAAGAGTATAATATATTGGATATTACCAAAAACTTCTGTCTTCATTTGTAACATTTCCCTGCTCTCTCCCATTCATGACATTCGTCAGTACTGACATCACATCGATCTGTTCTCTCTCTCTTCTCCATTGAAAGTAAATTCTGTGAGGACGTGGTCTTGTCTGATATTGTTCTATATTCAGTTAAGAGACAAGCTTCAAACACCTGTGGATGAATGAATAGTGTCCCAGGTTCTCTACATCCAGGTTTTTGACAAATTCTAGGGGTGGTGTTGGAATCAAATTCAGTGACCTGGTTAATGTTTCTTTCTGGAGTGAAATCGTGTCATAAATTGATTATTGTCATCAGATTTCAAAAACTATTGATCAGACTACCTTGGAGAACAAACAGCACATGAGGTGTTTGGACCCCTCACCTCCTCTGAGTCATGAGAATGTCCAGTGTGGAGTCTTGGTCCCATCCTGCCTGCTCCCATTTTCTCTCCTTAGGCTCACACAGAAGCCCTCTGTCCCCTCTCATAACCTTTTCCTTCCAGGAGATCCCACTGATACCTGTTTCTCCTCCTCTTACCCATTCCCAGGACTGTCCCCTCTCATCTGCTAACAGGAGCCCCTGCCAGAGGTCACATCGTCTGGGGCAGGGGCTGAGTTGTGTGGTATAGTGTCTGACGTACTCTGTCCTCCTCTGAGAGAAGAGTTGTATTCAGAAATGTTTCCAGCATTGCTGTTCTGTTGTGTCAGCTCTGAGATGCTGCCTCCTCTGCTGAAATTCTTTACAGGGGTTGGGGGGTGGGGTGGGAGATAGAGGGTTGTGACTGTCACTTGGTCCAGGGTGGGGTCTATACCAGAACCCTCCCTTTGTCCTCCCCTCTCATTGTGATCCTGGTCCACCTTCCCATTTTTTCATGTTTACATTTAGTTCCCCAGAAAGTGCACTAGCTCCTGCCTTCAGCAGCTGTGACTCCTCAAAATACACACAGACACAGGTCAGGGGCACAGTAGCCTCCCGCACAGCCCTCTCTCATGCTTGCTGACTGTTCCCTGCAGGGAGGACCCTGGGGCTGTATCAGGAACTCTTGTCACAGGATGTCACTGGCTGGGCATCTGAATCACCTGTGGAACTTTATGAAGATTGCGAGTGTCCAGGTGGCACTTTTTTGTAGTTGCCGCACAGTTTACTTGCTAGTTTCCGTATCTGAAAAACTTTAAAAAGCAAATATTCATTAGTTTTTTAAGAACTTCCTAAGAGGAAAATAATAATGTTTTTTTTTGCCAAATTTGTTTCAACATGGAACCAATTTCATTGTGCTTAAAAAATGTGGAAGTCTTTAGACGCTGAGGCGCTAAAAATAGCGATTGGAATTAATCCTGTTCTTAAATTTGTGACTCAAGGAGGTTATCTGCTTCTTATTTTATTTAAAATTAAAAAAATTCAAAATTATTTATATGCTTTCTTAAAATTTACATATATTTCAAAACAGGTAATATTGAACAATATAGTAGATATATAGATATTCATTATATTATCATTAGACATATATGTTTATATATTACATGCTATATATATTTGTTTGACTATTTCACATTGCTATATGCTTTTTAGGATATTGAATTAACACCTCAGTCTGTGTGCATTTCATATCATACCCACCACCAGAGTTCTAGTTTCCTTTAGCACTCCTTATATTTTTGTTTTGATTTTTTCAGGCCAATAAAAGATCATAATTTGTCTTACTTATTTCAAAAGAAACTCAGGAGAGTATGATATATTGGATATTTCCCAAACAAACTTTGAAATGAATATATTAGAATATATAAAAATAGATAATTGTAAGCTTGAATCACAATTCCTTAATTTAGAAAAGTTAAAAATTGGAATTATTAAGAAGAATAGGTAGTTAAAAGCATGATAAAAGTAAAATTCAAAAATTAAAAACAATAAAACCAAACAGGATGAAATACTAAGTATACAGGATTTGGGCGTAAAAGATAAATTTGAACCTTGGCTCTGACACCTGTATACCATCAGGTAGATTTCTTAGCTTCTGTTTTCTCATCTAGTAAATGGAGATAATAAAATGTACATCATAGGCTTACCTTAAATAAGATAATATATGCCAAGTTCTTGAATAAGCCCCACAGAAATATCACAAGCAAAGAAATTGAAGAGATAATCAGAAATCTCCCTAAAAATATAAGCCCAGGACCAGAAGACTTTTCCAGTGAATTTTACCAAAACTTCAGAGAAGAATTAACACCTGCTCTACTAAAACTCTTCCAAAATGTTGAAGAACAGGAAACACTCTCAAACACTTTCCATGAGGCCAACATCACTCTGATACCAAAAGCTGTCAAAGACCTCAACAAGAGAGAAAATTACAGACCGATATCTGAAAGTATTCACTTTTAGCATTTAGTTCATATGCACAAACTGACCTCTTGATGTCAAAGCTTCACGAGAAGTTACATTTTTGTCCATGTTGTTAAATCTACAGCTTCAGGAAGTAGATGCCTTCCGGCCAAGATGGCCACCTGTTAGGAGCAAGACGCAGAAGGAGCGCAACGAAAATAACATTCATAACGGGTGACATTTTTCACTATTCTCAAAAATTCTTCCTCATTCATTTCTCCATCCACCTTCATCAAGCATTTCCTGCAGTTCATCATCTGTTACATTTTCCCCTAGCTCCTTAGCAACCTTCTTGATGTGGCTTAGGGTTATGCTTTCAGTATTGTCATCATCAAACACTTTGAAAGCCTTCAGTATTTTTTCTTTTTCACTCATCCTGCACTGACTGTACATCCCACATTCTTGCCACCCTCCCACACCATTGCTAAAACCGCTCTCACCCAGCTTGCAAGCCCTTGCTGAGGGTGCTACCGCTGCAAGTGACACCTTACAAATGCTGTTTCCGCAGCTGTTTGGCATGTGTGATGCCCAGCCATGTGAGACCCATGATGGGGGTGCGCAGCCTCATCCCTCTCCTGTCAGGGAGGGTCTGCAGAGCTGTAGAATGTAGACTTGTACTCCTATGTCTTGTGCCTGCTGACTCTCCTGTGGTCCCTGCTCTTCCCCTCGATGTTTATAAGCAGGGAGTGGGGAGCTGCTCAGGATCCCCCTGAAGGAGGATATGGCAGGATCTCAGTACTAGAGTAGCTCATCTGACTTTCTTAATCTTCTTAGTGCTGTTATCACCTTACATCTGGAGTTTTTCTTCTGCATCAATCTAGGCTTGGCCTTGGGACCCTGTTAGAGAACAGGCCTGGTGTGGTCCCTCCGCTTGGAATAGGAGCACCATTGAGTAATTCCAGTTATAACTGTGAATGGAGGGGTGAAGGGAAGCACCGAGTATGGTTGTAGACTTAATAGACTCCCCTGGGAATGTGCTCATCTGGCTGTACCCTGAATTGTGAGTGGGTAAAGACAAAGGGAGGAGAGAGAAGTTGCCTGCAGAGGCTGGGTCTTCAGATGGGCCAGGATGGATGGAGGCACAGTGTGGGGGTGAGGAGGGCTGAGGACCGAGAAGACCTGTGAAGATCAGACCCTCTGGCTGGGGCCAAGTTGGAGGGGCAGGGCGGTAGCTCTCTGAGCTGTGGATCAGCTCTGCTACCCTCTGATGGGCATGAAAGGAAGTGTAGAAAGAAAAATCCTTCCCAGTGGTTTGCATTCAAGTATCTCAAACATTTTTAAGGTGCTTACATAAGAGTTTGCTTCTGCATCATGTGCTGCTCTTGGCATTTTATTCTTTCTCTTCTATAAATGATCGTATTTTATCCATCTTAGATGGTGCGCTGATAAAGGCCATTTTCTGTCTGAAATATTGACTCTTGTTACAACATTTAGGGCTCCAGGGTTGGATCAGAGCATCTTTATTCAGATAGAGAGGGTTACTGTGCACGTGTCTTCCCTGAGCCTGATGTTCAGGTGACAAGGTTTCATTCCTTATGCTCTCCTGACCCTGAGGACACCAGACCAATGGGGCAGACCATGCGGAATCTGAGCCCAGGTGGTGTGGGACTCAGAGCCTCCTCTTTCCTCCTTCTGGGCATTCCCTAGCCTCTGCCCTCCTTAAGGCAATCAGGCCCCAATGTGTGCAGGAAGATTTGGGTCATATAGACCCCTTTTCCCAATCTGGGGATTCTTTTAGCAGAACAGTGTCAGAGTTCCAGTGTTCAAGGACTAAACTCAGAGTTCTTGTGACCCTGTCACACCACTTGTCTCCCCATTCTCCTCAGAAAATGGCTTCCTTGGGTTTCTGCTCAGGACCTTGTTTCCCCAGTTTGCTTGGTTCTTTGAGAACCAGTAGGATTTGGGTGAAGGCATTTTGAGGTTCCTTCCTTCAGGTTGTTCACAGCCAAGCTCAGGACCTAACATGACAGGGTGACACACCAACTTCCCCAAGCAGGAAAACTCTCCTGGAGTGGTGGTACTCTGTGGAGCTAGAGAGGCAAGGGGTCCTCAGCCCTCATGTCAGACTTGCCCCCAGCCCACAGTCATTAGCCAGCCTGGTGATGTTGTACCAGGTTGGCTGAGGATGTCCAAGCTCAGACACCTGATCTTGTGTCATTTGTCCAACTGGAGCAGTTGGGTCACCTGTCAGCGTCTCCATCTCTCTCCTGCTTGAGCTATGTCTCTTCACCTGCATAGGGAAGGATGGCATTTCTGAAAGCTCAGATCTTTTCTCTATGCCATAGTATCTTTACTGTTTGGTTAGTGGTGGCATAAACTGAATTATTGGTAATTAATGGGTTTCTTTTACAATCTGACTGGCAGATTGTTTTTTATTTTCAACTTTTGATAGTTGGATGCTCAGAGGATGAATATCTTCTTTCTTGATGTGAGAAAGAAAGGTGGGGAAACAGTCTTCCTATTTTTGAAATATATGCCGATTTAAAAAAAAATGTAGTAATTGTATTTTTTCTTTTGTTTGCAAAGGCATACTCATTTTAAGATACTGAACTCATTTTTCGGTCCATGGATATTATACATCGCACCCACCACTGGAGTTGTAGTGTCCTTTACCACCACCTGGCTCCCTTTTCCCTTCCTTCCCACCTCTAACCTCGCCTTGACAAGCCATCGTTTCGTGCCTTACAGTTTTTTTACTGGGGCGTAGCTCTTTGTTTCATTTCACTGTATCCCACATATGGATGAAATCATGCTGTATTTCTTTTTCCTTCTCACTTATTTTGCTTAACATGATTCCCTCCATTTCCATCCAGATTTCTGCAAAGGGCACAATTTCCTTTTTTAAGTAACCACATAGAATCCATTGAGCGGCTGTCTCCCTGTCTTGGCTATTGTGAACTGTGCTGCTATGAACATAGGGATGCAGTATTTTTCCTGATTAGAGGTTTTGTAATCTCTGGGTATATGCCTAACAGTGGGATTACTGGATCAAATGGTAGTTCCATCTTTAAGTTTTTGAGGAATTTCCATACTGTTTTCCGGAGAGGTTGTACTAATTTACATGCCTACCAGCAGCGAAGGAGCATTCTATTTTCTCTGCACCCCTCCCAAAGTTGTTATTTCTCAACTTTTGCATGTAGTCCATTCTCAATGGTGTACACAGATTTTTAGAGTCATTTTAATTTTCATAGCAGAAGTGAAGTGATAGTACAGATATTTCCCATATTCCCCTGCCCCACACATGAATGTGCCCCACACATTCCTCATGAGAGGGGCCATTGCTTTCAGCTGAGGAGCCTCCAAACACATCATAATCACCCCAGTATCAGAGTTTACATTAGAATTCATGGAGGATGCTGCATTTTCTGTTGGTTCGGACTCATGCCTCAGAAGAAGTCTTGCTGGAAAAGTTGGCCCCTCATCATGAGTGAGGGCAGTGGAGATGTGTATTTTACTTCAAATGTAGGTCTACATTGTTTAGCTCCCCAAACCTCACATCACTACTATTCAGTCCTGCTCCAAAGTTCAATCCCAACTTCAGAGCTCAGCCAGGATGATAGTCTTGCTGTTTTTGGTCATGCAGGCAGGGTCGAGCTTTAGTAACACCTGAGGCGCAATCCCTTTCCTTCTCATCAGCCCACACTTCCCTGTCTGCCTGCCTTAAGATGAAATTTTTCAGCCACCTGGTTTCACCAGTCTTTCTTGAGTTTACACGTAGCCATGAGGAACCCACTCCTAGAACCCACCACTCATCACTCAGTCTTCGGTTGTAATCCCTCCTCCTGCAGTAGTTACCTGTACTTAAGTATACTGCCTGTAGAGCCAAGTCTCATAGACAGACCACCAGAGGTTGGTGCTTCTCAGTACCCACTTTGACTCTGTTCTACCACAGGGGCATGGACAAAGGCACTTCAGGAAAGGATGCTTAGTTCGATGGTTAAGAGAATAAATGAGGAACAGGATTTGGTAGGGACATGAACCTAGAGTCACCTGTACTTTTTAATCTTCAGCCTTTATGTGTTAGATTCTACCCTGAGAGATTAGTCTTTATTCTGCCACTGGGAGAGTAGTGTAGGGCATCAGCTCAGCCCTGTAGTCCTGGGGCCTCAGTGGGGTCTCAGGGAACAGTATCAGTCAGTAGTAAAGGGGTATTACAGGTTGGGTGATGTGTGTTTCTGAGGTCAGGCACTTTGAGGGTTGGGAGTTCTTCATGAAATGTTTGCTTTATGCTGCAGGCAAACAGTGGTCAGACTCTCGGGCATGAGATTCCCTGTGATGCTGGAGCAGGCTCTTAGTCCCCCAGGGCACATTGTGGTTGCAGCAGTTGACGTGGGGAGTTGTAATTGATGTGCCAACAACTAATGTCCCGACACCTGCAGAGAGCTCATGATTAATAAATTGGAGCAGAATCAGGCTATATAGCTTTAATATCTTTCTCCTTTGCTTTGTTTTTCTCCTGTAGAATAGACATGAGCTGCTTTTGAAGTCCTTTTTTGCGGCAGCCCCCTCCCTGGGTAGCATGACTGTGATGCTGTCCGTGGTGCTGACAGTCACTAACAGTCCAAGAAAGCAGGTTGCTGCTGTCTTAGAGTTGTGTTTGCTTTCTTACATTCTTAACAATTGAGGATTACAAAGGAGGAAGAGGTGGAGAGGGCTTTAGTGGTATAGTCTGGCCTCTGTCTTCACTGCTTCAGGGCATTGAGGGTGCTGAGAACATCACTGTCATGAGTGCCACTTGCACTACATGTACTCGTCAGAACATGGAAGTCCAAATCAGAATAATTCATAAAAAGAAAAAGTACAGCCATTTGATTAGTGGTCCAGTTATTTCTGTTTGCACATGGTGTACTCATATAGTGAAAACCCAAAGAATCCAGAGAAACTGTTAGAATTTATAAACGAATTCAACATAATACAAGATCAAAATTGACAAATAAAAATCAGTTGTGTTTCTGTTCACTCATAGTAATCTATACTAAGATAAACTTAAGAAAAAAATTACATTTACAATAAAATAAAAATGAATAAAATGCTAGGAATATACTTAACAAAAATATGATAGACTTTTGTATTGAAAAAGTATTGAAAAAATTAAATAAGACAGAAATAAATGAAAAGACATCAGTGTTCTTTCTATTAGGAAGACTTGAAGTTGTTCAGCTAATACCAGCCACAGAGCTCCAGAGCTTCAATGAAATCCCAGTCAAAATTTCAAAGATTATTTGCAGAAGTAGAAATGTCCACATATTCTTATGGAATCTCAAGGGACCCCCACCCCAAATAATTTTGGAAAATAATTTAGAGGATTCTATTTCTTGATTTCATTTTATTTGTTCGTAATTCCTGATTTTTCATTAACTGCAATGTGAAAGCAACAAAAATATGTGGACCTGACATTTAGACAAACATAATGTCAATGGCACAGAAGAGAAGCCCCAGATATAAATCTTAGTACATACAATCAAGGGATTTTTAAACACAGTTGCCAAGACTATTCACTGGAGAAATTCAGTGAAACAAATGATGCTTGGAAAAATGGATATCCATACTAACACAAATGAGTTAGACCTTTGCTCTACACAATGAAATTAACTTAAAATCAAACATAATTTAAAGATAAAACCTAAGAGTGAAGATTATAAAAACCTAAGAAGAAAGTATAAAGAAAAGTTCTTGAAATTGGGTCTGTCAATGATTTCTTAGATATGACACAAAAAGTACAGACCACACATGGAAAAGTAGATGAGATGGATTATATCCAAATTTCAGGGGTTTTTATTGTGCATCAAAGGACACAATCAATAAATTGATTGTAACAAACAGATTAGGAGGAGACATTTTTCAAATGGTTTCTAGTAAAAGAATAACTAAAAAAAAAACGCAATTCAACAAAAAAGTAACTTGATCTGAAGGCACTTCCTTCCCCATCTTGCAAATCTCTTCCCACACTTGGTGCTCTGAGACTGAGAGCCTCCCATCCCTACATTCCAGGGTGGAACCACATTTGCCCTGAGAAACAAGAAAGCAAGAGGAGAGGGGTCTTCAGAGATACAATGGGAAGGTACAAGGGCGGATTTGCTTTGTCAGTGGACACAAGCTGGGAAACAATTTCCTCCAACCTACTTACTGCTTGGCCCCATCCTGTTCCATCATGGAAAATTTAAAGGAGCTTGACATTTGCAATAACATGTACACACTCTGAGGATATTATGCTAAGTGAAATAAATTAGATGGAGAAAGACAACTACTATATGATTCTACTCAGAGCTATATACAGCTCTGTGTACTCCCAACTGTATACTCCACCTCAGAGCTTTGTGCTAATGCTCTATGAAGCCACTCACTGGAGATTGCAATAGTCTTATTTATGGTCCCAATGAGGTGAATGGCAGGTTAAGGGTGAAGTAGGTCTAGGATCCACTATCTTTCACAGTGATGTTGGGAGTAAAGAGTTCCTGTGTTGATTGATGGAGCATTTCATTGATAAGTCAAGAGACTGTGTGGGGAGGTGAGGGACTGTGTGGCAGAGATAATGTAGGGTTCCCTTGGATGAAAATAGGAGGATGCGGGAGAAATGTCAGGGGTATCCAAGCCATCAGCAACACACAGAATAAAGTCACATTGATGTTATTAGAGTGAAGGTAAGTTCCTCGTCTGTACAAGGAACACACTTTCCCCTCAAAATGAGTCAAACATTGTTAAAATTACCTTTTGGGGGTGTATAAGCAGCAGTTCACTTAAATATTATGTCTTGGTTTGGTGATGAATTTGGCACAAACAACTCCATTTGGATGTTAGCATCAAAAACTTCAGATTATTGTTTAACATTTTTATGTTGTAAAATTATATAACAGAGATAATGTAAGCTTATTTTATTACTAAGCCTCATAGACTAAAGTGACATGTCTGCATTGTATCCAATCCTCAATCAGAACACATGCCTTTTTTTCATTAAGCTAACAAACATAGCAGAGGATAATTTACCAAAATTATCCCAAATCATGTTAAGTTGAAAACTATTGGGGTTAGTTTTTATAAAAATTTAAATCTTTACACATTTCAGTTAAATGTGTAGATACCCAGTTATCACGTTGCTTTTGGCATTGTCCCAGTTAAAACTGAGATATGCATATATAACATTCGTGGTGAAACACATACAATGCACAAATATGTGCCTGTAAATTTTATAATTTCCATTTATTATACAAACTGTGACTCAGTTATAATATGAAAACTCCTGTGTTTATAAAACAGCAACTGAATCCCATGGAGTCCAAGGAGCATATTTCGGGCAGGAAGGTGCTGTTCACATGGGCATCTGAGGAAGGCGGACTAGGTCTTCACTGGGAACTGCCACACACATCTGACAACAATTTCCATAGCAACATTGTGTAAAAGAAATCAAAAAAGACCTTTGTAGTTTTATTTTCTGCTCAGAAAGCCACTGTAAAACTCTGTTTCAAAAAGAAATGGCTCTCATAAGATAAACCTGAGATGCAAGCTTCTGGTGGTGGTAAGGGTATTTAGATTGCATGTATTGATGCATTTCTGGCTTTGTAAAGTGGAAAGTATTTCTGTTAACTCTGGTACCCTTAGGGGAGAAAATCAGAAAAAGTATTCTTATCACAATCTGAGTATCACTTCCCATCGTGGCCAAAATTTTGACCTTAGAGTTATTTAAAAAACAACCCTTGAGCTATCCTCTTAACATTTGAGCCCATGAACACAAGAGGTCTCCACAAAGATGGTACAAGAGACGTTCTCCTTCCACATCCAGAGCCATTCATAAGGAAACATGAAAGACTTAGATAATTGCCCTGAGAGCTGGCAGTTGAGCCTGCCTCTGCCTGCTTGGCCCCATCCTGTCCCATTAGGGGAAATTTAAAGGAACGTGCCATTTGCACCGGCATGTATAGACTCGGGATATGATGCTAAGTGAAATAAATCACATGGAGAAAGACAACTGCTGTATGATTCCACTCATGTAGAAGAAAATAAATCAAGTTGAAACAAAACAAGACAAAGCAAAACCATAGAGAATGGACTGGTTGTTGCAGAGAAGAAAGAAATTGAGATAAGGATAAAATAGGTATAAAGGTTTAGTTGTGTAATGGTGGCCAGAAATTAGACTTTTTTTGGTGATCATGATACAGTATAGATAGATGTAGAAGTATGATACTATACTCCTTAAAATATAATTTTTATGTTAAATTTTATATGTTACTTCAATACTTTTGCAAAATGATATTTTCAGTTCCTGCTGTAGTTTTAGCTAGTCTTTGCCGCCGTAATGTTGTTTCTTTGTGCTTCCACTATTGTTTTTGTGAATGGATTTTCCAGAGTTTTTAAAACTTTGTCAAGAAAGTAAGTTTTGGGTGTGTGGACTTTCTTGATTGTATATTGGTCTTATAGCTTACTGTTTTTCTACTTTTACTTTTAATATTGCTTTTCTTTTATTCCTTTTGTTTTGATCTAAGTTAATCTTGTTGATTATTTAATTTTAGACCCATCTTTTCGAATATAATTCAGTAATTCAGGTCTTCTACCCTTTGGGAACACAACTTAGTTACATCCTGTAAATTTGGGTAGAAGCATATATTTAATCTAGGACTAAATACTGAGAATACTTATCACTGTGTCTTAATCAGCCTATATCTTTGTAAATGCCCCAATTTTAGTTTTTATTGATTACTCATATGCATTGCATTAAAATATCAGTGGTTGGAAAAAAAAGATTCACTGTTTGCTGATCTGTGATTAATGATTAGTTTTCCTGAATATTTTGTATGGTTTTGAAGAGAACATCTATTGTGCTATATTTTTGGTTGCTATGATCTAATATTGTTGACTGCGTGACTCAAATCTGTCTCCTCATGGAGGTTGTATGTGTGTTAGAGTACAGAAAAGTCATTAACGTAATTCATTGTGGATAGCCCAGATATTTAGAGTGATATATGGATACCTGGTAACTATCTTGAACAAAACACCAGATACCAGGACCTGTCCTAAATGAATTAACAAGTAAAGGTCAAGTTCTATGCCCATTTTAAAACTAAATTTTTTTTAGTTGTATTAGTTCCTTACATTTTTTAAACATAAACCTCTGATCAGCTATGCAGAGGATGGGGGTAAATGAGGAGAGGTTGGTAAAGGATACAAACTTTGAGTCATAAGATTAATAAGATCCAGCATGCCCTAGCGGAGTGGCTGTTTTGTGCAGTCCACATACATCCCAAGGACTGGGGTTTGTGTCCAGGCCCTGGGGGAACAACCAAGATGAACAAATAAATAAATAATACTTCTTATGACTTTCTCTTCCTGCCCGTCTATCTTTCCTTTATAAAAAAATGAGTGAGGTTTGATGATCTAATAATGTATAACAATGACTTTTGTAGATAATCATATTACATGGGACAATTGAAATTTTCTAAAGAATAGATCTGAAGTATCTAAAAAACCTAACAGTAAAAAATTATTCATCAAATTGAAATTACTAAAGGATCTCCAAGTGGGGAAAGGCTTTCTCATGGTGTTGCCACCAAGGAAATAGTGAAACATGAATTCAACACAGAATATCCATCTCAGAAATGCTCTGTATAAATTCAAATGACAGCTCAAAGTATTTTTATCTGTCATACAAAGATAATCTAATGATTAAGAGCATTTGAACCTAATAAGACAAAAATATGATAGGCTAAAGGACAAATATATGAAAATAATTCACAGAAAAAATATTAAAGATTTGTAAACATATAGGCACTCTCCCCCTGACATACAGGAGGAATAGATGTTGATGTCCTCCTGGGAGAAGGCAGGTCAGAACATAGCATGGTGGTCTTAAATGAACAATAAGTCACATGTTTGATAACAATGTGTGGGAGCAATTGTGATAATTACACTCCCTTGCATTTCTGGGGTCATGGAAATATGTACAAATCCTGCAAAGTAAAATTTATCAGTGCTTATCCAAAATAACAATAACATCTAATCCTGAGTGTTTGCCACAGGCCAAGTTTATACCAAAATCATCCTAATTTTTTCTCAGTGTAATACTCAATAAGCAGGTCCTATTATGTATTCACTAAGGAATTTAAAGTAGTTTTATAAAAACTAGGAAGCTACTTACATGAAAACATCTCCATGTTATATTTCAGTTGTGTCTTAGAAACATGCTCTTAAAATGCTTTTAAAATATTATCTGTGATCATTTTAAGTTTTAGAGTTCGGTTCATGCATATGTATCCTAATATGCCATATTTGGAGTTAAAACTCCTGTTTTATTTGGTCTTTTCTGTTTTCACTCTCAAGGCCTTTTCATCCTATAAATTTAACTGATTAATTTGATTTAATGATTTACCCTGTCTTTGAATGTTACTCACTCCTTCTAGGTTATAAGTATTTCTGTAGTCAGTACTTTTTGTTGTCCAATTTATAACACTTACAATTGGGTTCTCTGTTTAGTTCCTTTCTGTTTTCAGTGCTCCTCGAAATGTTAAATGATCCATTGCTGTTCAACAGTTGTTGATGTTAAACCAGTACTGATTTTTCCTGCTCCACCTTCTGGACTCATCCATGCTCTTGGAGCACTGGACCTTTAAGGAAGAGAATTAGAAATCACTGAATCACAGATCAATGTGGACTCATGGTTCATTTATAATTGTCCTTTATGAGTACATACAGGGAGTATCATTTGGATACATAAATCTACATTGAGAAATGGAATATGATCAGGAGTTCAGATGAGTTTTCAGAAATTACCTTGAATATGAAAACTTTTCACTTTTGTTGTAAAGTGAATTAAATTTTTCTAACTTAGTGATGTGCCTCTGAACCTTTTACCCCTCTACCTTATGCTCATTGACCTGCTTCTCTCTCCATCACTCCTGTGTCCTTTACTTCTGTTCTTTGATGATTCAGAGTTACAAGAAGAGAGGGAGGAGATAATGCATTTGTGGGTGAAAAGTGAGGCTGTGCGGGTGGTGGAGGCAGTGGGCCCATGTGGAAGCACCTGAGCTGCAGCAGGAGGCACGTAGGTGTCCATTACTCATATGCGTTTATTGAACACAAGGTGAGTCAGGGGAAGGATTGGTGGTAGCATCTACATGGGTATAGGTGTCCTTTTTATTCTCTTAGTCCACATCAGACTCCAGGTCCGTCCATACTTCCCCCTGAAGAGTGATAAAGCTGTGCTCCCACCCCTTGTAATATGACTACTGCGTGAGGGAATCACAGTCCCTTTCCTGTGAAAATGGTGCATCTGAGACCATCAAGGCATGGGATCTGGTGTGGAATGTGACCCTAAGACAACAATAGTGATACTGTAGGCTCACATTTCTGTGCATTTGTTGACTCAGTTTAGATTTCTAAAGGTTTTCCAACCTGATTGGCTATTTAAAACAGCTTAAGAAATTAAATGCATTATATCAATGACATTTCAGGTAAGAAATATTTTATTTAGAGTTTAATAAGTCATAAGATGCAGACGAGGTCACTCCAGGAGCCCTGCAATGTAGGGGGTGGGGTCACTTTTCTTGTATCTGGCTGAGTTGGAGACTTCACACTGATAATACCTGGTATCTCCCCTCCTGTCTGGGTCTGTGCAGAGGAACCTATTGTCTTTGGACAGCACAATCCTCTCTGTGATCTGAAGACTCTCCCCATCGAGGAACCACTGGATGGAGTTCTCATTGTCATTTGTCATGCAGATCATGTGCATGGAATAATTTTCTCTTAGAGTGGTTTTCCCTGCTTGTATGGAGGGCTTTTGAAATGGCTCTGTGGAGAAGTAGAAGAGGAACCCAACTGAGAGTGGATGTATCTATAATCCTCAGATCGCAGCCCCTCACAGGCCACAATGAAGTCTGTAAAGGACACCCAGATGATGGCCCTGACATCTGCATGGTTAGTGTGTTTGCCTAGGTGACTATAAGGAGAGGGCTGCAATTTATCTGATCCCTATATCAGACTGCAGTGACCCCTGCCTTGTCCTCTGGATATCTCTGTATTACCAGCATCAGGAAACTCTTTTTTACCCTGAATTTCCTGCACCCTCATCAAGGTGAACTTGAGCTCCCATGGATTTTCATGCGATCCTTTTCTACAAGTTTATGTGACTTATAAAAGAACAAGCCATATTCCTCATATACATTTGAGTGTCTGTTTGGGAAGACAGGAATGTAAGCCCTGTCCATCTCTGGAGCAGCGTAGATTTACATAAGTGAGAAGACATGTAGTTTTTATTAGATGTTTTCTAGTTCTATTAAAACAATCCAACACAGTGTACCTAGAAAGTACCTAGAAAGGTTCCAAAATAAAGGATTTCTCATCTAAAAAGAACTTTATCTTCTAGTTGTGAGGATTGAATATTATAGTAAATAAAATCTCTAAAGAGACATGGTTAAAGTTTTAATAAAAGAAGGGCACTCAAGAATTAAGGAATTGTAAAATACTCATGAAAAACCCACAGCTAACATACTCAGTGGTAAAAGACTCAAAATGTTTCTCTAAGATCCAAGAATAAGGCAAGGATGCTGCTTTCTTCTATTCAATATATTCTGATTCGGAAGTCCTAGTCAGAACACTCAAGGAAGTAAAATAAATGGGATACATACAAATTTCAAATGAAAAATAAAATATTCTGTGTTTGTTGATGACATGAACATATATAAAGAATAAGTATTCCACAAAGAGTTATAACTAGTAAACAAATCTAACAATATTGCAGACTAAATCAACCTACAGTTATGATTCTATGCATAATAAGTATCCAAGAAAATATTAAGGATGTAATTTCTTTAACTATACATGATAATGAATAAACTAATTAGAAAAACACTTAAAGGATGCACAAACTTGTACACTGAAATCTTAAAACATTGCTGAAAGACGTGAAAGATACAAATAAATGAAAAGACATCCTATGTTCATGGATTGGCAAATTTAAGATTATTAAATTGAAAATATGGTGCAAAGAGATTTACAGATTCCATGTGATCCTTTCATAATCCAATGACGTTTTTTAGAAATAGGAAAATCTAAAAATTCATATGGATTTTCAAGAAATTCCAAATAACTAAAATAATATGAAAAAGAACAAAGTGGGAAACTCATACTTTCTGATTGACAACCTACTAGAAAACTTTAGTAATCAAAAGCCATGTGGTCACAGACATATAGATCAATGGAATAGAACAGAGATCCTGATAAACCTCAGGATGCACCTTGAGTTGTTTTGTATGTGGTGTATAGTAGAACCCAACTTCATTTGTGGATTCATGGTCCAGTAAATATACATATACATATACAGTCTAAATTTAAATGTAAATATAAACACATGTATCAAACCATGTATAAAAGGTGCAGGCACAAAGAGAGAGGAGGAAGAAGCACTTTATTTTATTTTGTTGTTTATCTACATTTTTTTTTGCCGGGATTTAACTTGGGTCTATGAGATGCATGTGGACTGCTGACCAAAAGCAGCTGACCAAACTGCTGCTTCCCCTGGGCACACCAGTCTACTGAAATTCAGTGAGGTTTCCAAGATCACTTATGGGAGAAAAGACAGTCTCTCCACACATGGCATTGGAAAGACTAGATCTCCACAAATGAAGTTGGGTTCTACTATACACCATGTACAAAACAACTCCAGGTGCATCCTGAGGTGTTAAGTCAAGCAAGTTGTCAAGCCTATGCGTGGGCGCAGTCCACATATGGCCAAGGACTTGGACTGTGGTGAACAACTAAAGTGAGCAGCTAAAGAAATAATATGCTTTCTCCTCTCTTTTCTGCCTTCTGTTTGCCTTCATTCCTATCTGCCTACTTTTCTTAAAAATGTGATGGGAAACTTTATGACATAGAACTTGACAATGATTTCTCTAGATGACACCAAAATGTAGAGACTGGAAGAAAAAATGGTTAATAGGACCAATTTAAAAATTTGGAACATGAAAGGACACATATCAAAATAGTGAACAGGCGTATCAGGAAATGGAGAAAACATTGTTAAGTCTTATAATAATACAAGCTTATTGTCCAGACTATATGAAGATGTCTGACAACACAAATAAACACTTTATCTTACAGATTTTTTTTTAGTTTGCAGATTCAAAATCCTTTCCTGGGTATCTGGAGCAATGTGAAGCCCATCCCCACGTTCCTGGCTGGAAACTATGTCACCATGAGAAATCATAATAGAAAGTTAAGGGACTAGAAATAAGAGATGTAAGATATTGCTTACTGCCTTAATGGAGGACTGGGCATTGAAGCTGAAACGACACATGGGGAGACCAGGAGCATGCCAGATCACTTCAGTACTCAATGCAAAACTCGAGGTAGGGCAGTTTTGCCCAGCTGTTCAATGGTGGCTGACAAGGGTAGAGCAGATTCAAGGAAGGATCTAGAAATGTGTGAGGGTTCAGACAAGAGTTGGCTGGCTTGGAGCAGAACCATGTTCTCTGCCCTCATTCTTCAGTGTCTCTACCACTGCTGAGGGCAGTGAGGACATGCTGATTCTCCCTGAGACACTCACAGACAATAGCAGATACAGAAGGGACTTGTGGAAAGTGAGAGAACAAGAACATGTGGAAAATCTGACGTTCCAGGACCATTTGTGTTTGGGAGCGATGAGACAGAAATTGGAGGTATCTAGTTATGAGAGATTGTGTGAAACTCATGATTAATGTTGCAAAGATCTAGGACCAGTTTGTGGGTGAAGAACTTTTTAGACTAGACTGTGTCTTCTGTCCAGCCAGGATCACATTATTATAAAGTGAAGAGGCTAATATGGGTTTGAAGTCAGTGTTTTCTTGCCTGAAAAGTGACTTGTTAGTTCTGGTAATATGGCAGAATCTAACAGGCAGGGAGTATGAGGTGTCTCTGTTATATAAAGGGAGGAATGAATGCAAACTAGTAGAGCTAATATGTGTTTTGTTAGTAAATTTAGAGACGTTGTCTGTGTCAGTAATTCTGTGGAGGTCAGACAATGGACAAGATAATGCAAACACAGATGTGTCATGCTCTTTCTCTCTTTGACCTTAGGAAATACAACTAGAGTTGTATCAAATTCATTTGCGTTCACTCTCCAGATCACAGACTTTCTCTCTGACATTGCCATACTTAAAAAGAGGGGAAATGAAGATCGCTTCAGAGTCCGTAGATGCATGATAGGTACCTGAAGTAGAGGAGAACACAGGGCTGTGATTGCAGAAAATCTTGTTTAGACTGGATGACTGGTTATGGTCTGTGTAACCGGATTCATGAGTGTTTTCTTGTTCATCTGTTTCCTTTCAGTAAGATCCATTAAATGGTAACTACTTATCATGTATTCTGTAAATTAACCTTAAGTATTTCATAATTGACTGACTAAATATTGTATAGAGAGTTTCTACATAAACATCATGTTATTATTTTCTGTTTAGGAGTTACTACCTGGGCTGATCCATGAAGGACAAGGAGCTGCCAGGGCAGTCTTCTCTTTTCTATTCTCTCTGGGAACAGTGACCTTCCTCTGGAAGTTCTAACTTCCCCAGGGAATTGAGTAATGACGTGGGTACCTTATCTCTTTGTGCTGTTTGATCTAAGTCTCAGGTGAAGGACCAGGCTTTGTCCCTTCTCGGATGTAGTTCTTGGAGCAGAGACCTGACTGGTGACCAGCTCCCAGTCACCATGCTCAGGAGGTCAAGACCCAATCTTGTTACAGGTACCCAGGTTTGCTCAAGTCAGCAACCCTGAGTCAGGCATCTGGGGAGGGGAAACCCAGGGGCAGAGTGTATTATGAGGATCCACACGATCCCTCATACCCTGACTGAATTTTACAAGGTCATCCTCAAGGTCATGGTCACAGGGAGGATCCCAGATGCTGAACTGAGATTCATCTACTTCTGCTGAGTCACTCACATCAGACTGATTCCTCTGCATCAAATCTATAGGGTCTGGATTTTGACAAAAAGCTTCTTATTTCATGAAGATGTTCTGCAGTGTGTGTGTGCACTAAATGCTCAAATCTCAGCATGGGAAATAATGTAGAGGAGGAAATATATGCATTACATGTCTGTCAACCCTGTGTGTCTAAAACTAATGAATGCTCTGCCTGCAGCACGCAGAGGTCAGAGAGGAATCACTTACTGTGCACAAAGAGCTGTCCAGCTACCACTTGACTTAGACGCTTTCTCATTGTTACCTGCAGTGTGTAGTTCCAGTGTCCTGGTGGGTGACATTCAGGATCAGCAGGGATCTATTGTGGATTATCATCTTTTGACCACTATGTGCAGGTCTTGGGATACTTGCCCCAGTGTTTAAGGAGTATGATGCAATTTGATGGGTCTGTAGTTTCTCGTCTGTACCAGCTAAAATCTAGAAGATTCTCTGGCATATTTTGGGCAAGTAGATAAAAATCCTTCCCTTCAGTATAATCGGCCAATTTAATAGTGAGCTGGACACTGGTGGACAGATTCCAGAAGGTTAGGAGGAAAGTAAGATAGTGATCAGTATTTGAAACATGTATTGGGATGGAAAGGTGAGGTCAGGATACTGAGAAAGTTTTTGATCTTTCAGTGTGGGAGTGTCTCTGAGTTTTCTACTGTTTCAAGGTCAGCAGCATGACCGCCTATACTTAAATGTTTCTGAATTCCCTTTCTTCTCTATGTTGAAATCTTCTTCTCAGTTGTCTTCCCAACTCACACCCTCACTGTCCTCAGATCTCTGCTCACACTCAGGGTGTCCTTGGGAGCTGCCTTTTCTGACCCTCCATCTTCATTTGTGATATTTCCTTGCTCTGTCCTCTCCATGACACTTGTCAGTACCTGACATCACCTAGATATCATTACGTGTCTCTGACCCAATAACATGAGCTCTGTGATTACAGTGAATTGTCTGATCTTGTTTCCCTTGTGCAAAGACAGGCTACCAAATTCTGTGGATGAATGAATAGTGTCCCAGGGCCTCCATGTTAGGATATTTTTGATAATTTTTATGGTTTTTGATTGAATTAGATTTAGTACCCCGGCTATGATTTTTTTCTGGAGTGAAATCCTGACATAAATTGTTTTGATTGTGTCAACTGCATCATAAATCACAACTCAGTATTGACTACTTAGGGAAACAAACAGCATATAAGGCTTTTGTGTCCCTTTCTCCTCCAGGTTATAAGAATGTCCAGTGAGGAACCCCTGCTCCCATCTTGCTCTGTGCTGCTCTCCATTCTCCAAAGGTCTACACAGAAGCCCTTTGTCCTCTCTCAGAGACCTGTCCTCCCAGGACATTCCACTGGTCTCTGTTGTCCCTCCTCCCACTCAGCCTCGAAAACCTTCCCCTTTCCCCTGCCAGCAGGATCCCCCGCCAGGGCTGTACCCTCTGTGGGCTGGGGGTAAGGGGGCGCCATGGGGTCTTCTTTGCTCTGTCCTTCTCTGAGAGTAGAGCTTGGTCCAGAAATGCTCCCAGCACTGCTGCTCCTGATACGTTATCCCTGAGGTGCTTCTTCCTCTGTGCTGAGTATCCTCCTGGGTTAGGAGGGCTGTAAATGTCACAGAGGGTGGGGCGGGGTCTCCATTAGCACTCTTCCTTTGCTCTCCCTCCTCATTATGCCTCCTGGTCAACCTTCTCATTTTTTTAGTTTATATTTGGTTCCCCAGAGACTGTAGTAGGCTCTATTTGTCAGCTGTGATTTTTCAGCCTGCACTCAGATACAAAGACACACACACACACACACACACACACACACACACACACACACACACCCACCAACTCAGGTATCACCAATCCAGGGATTATTTCCCTCTGTGACTCAGAGCAGCTGGGCATGAGGTCTCTAGATTCTAGTATGCTCTAGGAAGGCTTCCTTCTTTTCTCTGCCAGAGAGTTCCAGAGAGTTGAGGGACTAGAAAGAAGAAAGTGGTACCTGGTGAGAGGGACCTTCCTTCTGTCGCCATAGGATTTGAGCCTGTACAGAACTTCTGGACAGATACTCAGGACCTAGGTGTGATACATGGAACAAAATTCTTAGAGGGCGAAGTGTGTTCTGGGAGGAGAGACCTTTGGTAGGTGGTGTGGGGTTGTGGGCTACCTGGTCACCAGGTCAGGTTTTAGCCAGAGTCTTGTCACTTGGAGTCTGGTTGGTTGATCGATCCTCTGAGGGCTTATCCATGTCTTCCTTTGTCAGGAGGGCCTGTGTCCTCTAGCACCTGACCTTCCCGTGTTCCCCCATCTTCCCTGTGATGCTTCCAGGCAAGGAGTGGGAGCTGCACAGGGTCTCCTGCAGGATAGTTCCTCAAAGGCTCATTGGGGGGATGAGGACAGAGCAGGATCTCAGGGCTGGAAATGCTTATGTGATTTACTCTTCAGTCAGGCTGACTCAGCCCTCCTGGTTCTTATATCATTGTGGATCTGGGCTCAGGGCTCAGGGCTCAGGGCCTGGTCATACCTGTCCGTGAGACGAGGAAGAACAGGCAGTGCCAGGAGAGCCATTGGGATGAAGTCTCACCCCTGAGATCAGGGAGGTGTGGTCTGTGTCCGGCTGCTGCAGAAGCTCATCCCGCACCCTGGGATCACTGTAGAGCTCTGTCGCTTCCTGCTTCCTGAGGGGTCCAGGTTCCATGTCTGTGGAGAATAGCGGGCACCTGGGCACAGCCTTATGGTGGCAGTGTCAGGTGGCCTCACACACTGGCTTTGGACTTTATTATCCCTTGGGTCAGGTGTGTTTCTGTATAATCACCTTCCTTCTGTTGTCTGAGCTTATCTGAAACATTTCTTCTGTGTCAGATCTTGACTCAGTCCTGGGAATCCACAGAGAACAGGTGTGATGTGGTCTTTGCACTTGGAGCAGGAACCTCCATTGAGTGAGTCCTGGAGAATTAACTATGAGTGAGGAGGTGAAGGGAGGTTCTAAGTGCAATTGTAGTTATAATGGAGTTCCCTGGGGACGTGCTCATCTGTCTGGGACCTGAAGTGAGAGTGGATGTGAGTGGACTCACTCAGTTAATGACAGAAGGTGGAAGGAGGAGCGGCCTGCAGAGGACGGGCCTTCAGGTGAGCAGGCTTGATGAAGGGACAGTGTGGGGAGTGAGGAGGGCTGGAACTGAAGTGACCTGTTAGGATCATACCTTTAGGTTGGGGCCAGGCTGTGGGGAATCAGCAGTCCCTGGGAGACACCAGGCTGTGGAACAGCTCTGCTGCCTGCTTGTGGGCACGGAGGGAAGTGTTTCTGTTCCTGCCCTGCTCTGCATGTTTATTCAGTATCAATCTGGAGACACACATGGCCTTAATGCTCCATCAGGTTCCAGGTCCACGTATGCCTGTTCTTCCCTCTTCTGAATGAAGTATAAACAAACTAAGATGTATGTATGTGTCTCAGTTTGTTTGGTCTCCTGGAAGTACATGTATCCATGGATGGAGGTGTGTGTGAGGCTGCATTGCTGGGTGGTGGGTGTATGATGAGACGAAGGAGCAGAAAAGCAGACATAGTAGGGATAGAAGGTGAGTGTCAGGGACCTAGGACAATGATGGACAAGTTTACTTGCCTTCTCTCCCAGGGTCTGGTGTCCAGCATGGGTCCTTGACCCTGCGGTCTCAGCACTGCACACCTCTTTGTTTCTTGGCTAGTGAAGTTATGACTTCAAAGCATGACAAAATGTAATATTCTTAAGAGTGATAAGAGTATGATGTTTGGTTATGAGCACACCTTGTCATCAACTGCTGTTTGTTATCTCTGATATAGCAGGTCATATTCATCTGAAAAGATGGACACTTCAAGTGCCCAATATTTTCCAATGAAACACCATAAAAGTAGATCTCAGACCCCAGTAAAACTCACATAAATAGATATGATCATCTATTCATTGGATTTGCCACTCTCTTCTGACCAGAGAAGGAATGAATTGGAATTGAGCAGACTTGACTGAGCCACTCTCAGTCACTCTCTACTCGGGGATTCTTGAGAATCTATAGCCAAAGACACAGAGAGATTTGGGGCCACTGGTTAAATCAAAGGACACAGTCTCACTGGCATAGATCAGATGTGTGTTCCTAGTCATTGCCTCTTGGTGAGGGAAGCTAAGTCTCTGGTGTTCCTAGAACCTGCATGGTTAGTTGCTATGAGGGAGAATCTGACTAGAAGTTAAGGTCCAGACTAAGCCTTTTCTTCAGCTAAAACAAAAGCCAGGCCTACTAACAAACATCCAGGTCTACACTGTCATCCTGCAACCCTAAGACTAACAACACTGGTTCCTGGTTCTTAGTTCCTGGTTGCAGAATCCTGGTGTGATCCCGATTGTCCTGTCTGTCAGAGACAACTCAAGCACCTTATGCAGTTTAATACTCAGAGTTATGGACTCGTATGTGGACTTTCAATGTTGCTTTCTTTTGATTAAGTTTTGAGTGATTTCAAGGATACAATGATAGGCAGCTCCAATGTGCCTTGGGATGTGCCTTAATCTCAGGGAGAACCATGTGCAGTGACTGAAAGTGTTCTAGGCAGACAACATCTTGGCAGGCTGGGTTCAGGGTCCCAGCAGGATCTGTATTAGAGTGTTTTACTGGCCATGGTGCTGAACATACCAAGGCTTGTAGTTTCAGGTTTTTATGTTCACAGTTCTGCCCGAGGTAGTGGTTGTAAGGTGTGCCCCTTACAGTAGGGGTTGGACTTCCAGATGACCCCCATGTGCTCTTTTGGATGCATCCTGTTTCTGCTGACAGTTTCAGGCTTGTAGGATGGAGCTCTGGACCCTCCATTTTGTTCTCTGCTGACACAGGTGTCTTGGGCCATGGCACCTGGGTTAAGAGTCCTCCAGTCCCATGTTGAGAACCAGGAAAGCTCAGGCCTTATCTGTTCCCAAGTCTCAGGTGGTAGACTTTAGGAGAGGGGTCAGGAGCTGCCTCTAGTTGTGTGCTTGGTTCCCGAAGGGACAAGGATAATAATTTCTACCAGGTTATGAATTCTCTGGATAGACATTGACTGAAGGGCACTGCTTTTATTTTTGTAAATATGAGCTATTTGAACTCCTGGGCTATTATAAGGAGAATCAAATAATTTATCAGTAGCTGTTGTGCATCTTTTCTTCTTGTAGATGATTTTTAATGTCACTTCTCCAACTTAGCTCTCAGAATATAGTGAAATCATTTATGATTTTTATTTCACCCCAGCCCAGTGGAATTTACGTGTACTTTGTCCTGTCATAGTTTGAAGGCTAATGAATTAATGTACATTATCCTTTGTGAACATGAAAAGCTTTTTTTTTTCATTTCTACTGGTCATCCCTATATAAAAAGAAGAGTCATACCCCGCTCCTGCTAGAGCCGAAAGATTCTTATTAAAAAAGAATGTGTGTAAAAGCTGTTGCTTAATGATGACAGTGTAAGACATGGAGGACTGTTTAGGGATGTGTCAAGGAAACTGTCACAAGAAGTTTCAACTCAATTTTACATGCAGAAGACCCCTCCTAAGTCTGTTACAACGGTAGGATGAATGAAGGACAAGTTAGAGTTTGGTAAAATCCAAAAGTTAACAAAAAATTTATCCCAAAGTCTGAAGTGAATGGATTCATGGTGAGGACGCTAATATCATTCTTTAAAATGAAGGAGCATTGAAGAGTCCTGGGATATACAAGGAGGGTCCAGTGTTGGAGGATAGGCTGCTGACAGCCCACATGTCATGGGAATGATATTTCACCTCTGGCTGGTCACTGACTAAACTTGTTTTGGGGCTAGAGTCTCATTTCATGAATGATCCCTAAGTTCATGATATTGAAAATAAAAGACATTCCCAAAGTATATTTTTTTCTAATTAAAACATTTCTCCTAATGATAAAAATGACTTTCCACTTATAACTAAGATGACTCTCAATTTGGTAAGAACTTTGTATAGATGCTCTAATGCCATGGGCTATGGGTTCATCCTTGTGTTTTCTATTTTCAATGTGTAGAATTTGCTATGTCTTGTGGTGTCATTCTGGTTTGTGGTTATAGACCAGACTGGGAAAGCCCACCCTTTCTGTTCTTGGGTACAGGCAGGCACAGGTCACCACCTGAATGCATGTCTTATTCTGGGAAATCAAATGATTGATTAGAGGTCTTTTCAAAGAGATTGATGAAGATGCGAGTTTCTGTCCCCCTTCACAATGATTCTGCTGAAGTAGGAATTTTTTTTTGGTTAATATATTTGACATTAGTGCAGGGCAGCATGTTTTAATCAAGAGTATTTTGTCTTTCAGGGGCATCTATTGTCTGGAGTCATTTTGGCTGTTATTGCTGGGGGAGGCAGTTGTACTTGCATTTGGGTAGATCCCCAAATGGTGTTAAACAGCCTTCAGTGCAGAGTCAGCTCCCCAACGAGAATGAACAGGCTGAATGTAGGTGGTGAGATAGAGACTTTGCTGTCGGCCCTTCCCCCAACCCTCAGACAGAGCCTCTCACCCACTTATATCCAGGCCTCCCTCTCACCCTGTCTCGCTGTTACCTTTTCATTTTCAGTCCTTTGAACTTGTCCTTAGTTCAGGATCCACCTGTCTCCCATCTCTCATCTCCCATCCCTTCTTGTTCCTCTTCTAGCAGGAACATGTACTAGAGGGCACTCATACACTTTTCCTAGAGCTCATGTTGCCTTTCCAAATGCAAGTATTTTTACTCTCAAATACCCATCCCTCAAACACTCTTTAGATTTACTGTGAGTGAAGTTCTTTGAACACACATCAGATTCCCAGGGAGGGATCTCACAATGAAATATGTCGGCGCTTAGACGGGTGGACTGGAGCTAATCCCAGGGCTCAAATAATTGGGTGGAAGATGGAAGTGTACCTGCCCTGGAGATGCAGGATCCAGTGCACCTGCCATAGGCAGCTGGACCACTGTGGTATTTGATCGTGACTAGGGACTCCAGAAGTTAAGTTCTTTGCCTGGACTTTGACTGGACTTTTGTGGAAAGATCCAGTCTGAGCCTGTTACAGCAGACTGGTCCTCATGGATATTTCAAGAGCATTCTGACCTCAACAAGTCAGGAGAGATACTTATTTTGCTTTGGTACAGTCTCTCAGGGTCTGAAGGACTAGGCATTTTTCTGGCTTCTCTCTCAACGCCAGATCAGGACCTTTGAATTTGGGAGTGTGAGGACCTGACTCACTCCTGTCTTTGGACACCATTGTCGGGCTGTAAGAGACCCCAGTGACTGTACGTCGGTTGGACAAAGGTGCACGAGTAAGGTTGGACAATTGAGTTGAAGAGAGGCTGTTATTCTTGGAGGCAGGGGTGGGTAGATGATGGGCAGACACGTGACTCATAGCCTACTACGCTGCAGCTGTCAGTGGTGAGAGCATTTCCTCCTGAGAGTCCAGCCTTTTCCTGCAAACATTGGAGAACCTTCCAGTCCAGGGCCTCCCTCTGTTCCCCAGCCTCCCCTCCTGTGTCCACACATATCTGAGCCTCAGTCCAGTGTCAGCCTCATTTCCGTCACCTATGTGATTCTGTAGGACGACTGAACTCCTAGATTGATGACTCACTCAGGTTCACGTCCTGCAGGTGCAGAGATCTGGTCACTTCCAGTCACACCACAGAAGATGGCATGTTCTCATCACTTGCTCCTAGAGCACAGGAAGAGTGTCTTCTGCTGGCCTCTCTTTCTCTAGTGTATTCAGGAAACCTGTTGTGTGTCACACACCTCAGGTCACCTCAGAGTCACTGCTAGGAAAGGCCCCAGCACTAGAGGTCAGAGCCGTGAGCCCAGGTGTCTGGTCAGCAGAGCTGCCCTCCCTCAGGCCCAGGTCTCCTGAGCATCATCTGACCCCAAGCTGAGCTTCCACTGACCGGCTCTGCCTCTGCCCGTGAGCTGTCCCCATGGTGTGTTCAAGGCAGAGCCTGGTAGGAGGATGAGGCCCAGGGGCTTGGGCCCAGGTGGCGATGACAGCCTTGCCTCATGTTGACGTAAGTGATATTTTTAGTGATCCCACAGTAAGTGTGATGCTTTCTGAAGGTTGGTTCACCTCAAAATCAGCTAAGGGGTGCCTTCTCTCATAGTTTGCTTCGTGTTTCCAGGTTGTCCATATCTGAATAGATGTGGAATTTAATTTAAGACCATTTTGTTTCCCTTCTTATAATTATCAGTTTTTCTAGTTGAATTGTGAATGTGGAAAAGGTAATGGTTGATTTTGAATGTTACACCCACCTGCATTCTTAGGAGCAAACTCAATTTGGGAGTTCTCGTTCATTTGGCAGCATTTTGTTTGGGAATTTTCTCTTTTGCTCATACAGGTCCCTGCTGTTTTACGTCTTCATTCTTTCACAATATGGTTTTGACATGAAGTTTATACTGTCAAGTGAAGTGAATTAATGAAGATCACAATTCCTTTTCCTCTTTTGGAAGGGGTAATAATATTGGAATGTGCTGGTTTTTGACTGTGCTGCACAAGAGAGGAAATTTCCTCATATCCCCTGGATTCTTGCTGCTCTGATTGGATCATAAATGCAACCTCATAGAATTAGCAATCCCCAATTTTTATGACACCCCTACAGGGATGCACACAAATGTGGGTGCACAGGCAGTGAGGCAGGATATGAGTGTCTCTCCGCAGGCAGGCCTGGGAGAGACCTGGGGCTTCAAGGAGGGAGGAGGGGAGCTCATCTGTGTGAAGAGAGGGAGATGGGCATGATGAGTGTGATGCTGGGTCCTTAGAGGTTTACCTGCCATATATGGACTATTCATATAGAATGCTTATTTTGGGTAATTACGCTGATTTTGAGTACGGCCCACAATTTCCATTTGTCTAAGTAGTAAAATTTTCTCGTGAGTCTGCAGGGCCTTGATTGATCTAGCTCAGTTTAAAATAACCCTTGTGCCACTTTCTCATTTTTGTAAGCAGAGAGAACAAATCTGCTAAGATTTCTCAGGTGCATGCCCTGGTGGAGTAGCAGTTATGTGAACTGCCTCTGAAGGAGCACAGTCCACATACATCCTGAGGACCCAGGTTTGTTTCCAGGGGCCAGGGGAACAACTGATATGAATAGCTAAATAAAAAAAATAAAATGCTACCTCCTCCTCTCTCTTCCTGTCTGCCTGACTATTCACCTTTATTTCTACCTATGCCTTTTCTTAAACAAACAAACAAGATTTGTTGCAGGGTTCTTGGAAAAAAATCTCATAGTAACTTAGTCAAAACAATGCATCTAAAACTTGAATTGGGGGATTTTGTTTAAAGAATTAAAAGGTTTAAATACTCTTAATTAAATAGGATCACAGACATTATGAAACAATGCCTAGTTATATATTGAACCACAGTGACACAGATTTCAGAGGCCTGCTTATATATGGTAGCTTTATATAGTTCTGAGCAAAATGTTGTTTTAAAAATTGAGAAAATTAAGTTACTTAAAGATCTGACAATGAAGATAACACGAGGCACAACATTTTCTATGTGTATCAGTTAAACAATTTATAATATTTTCTCAAATATGGTCTATAGAAAAATTCCTTCTTTTTGCAGAAAAAAGAAAATTAAATTCCAGTGTGATATATACTCTGTTTACATTAAAGATTCTTTCAAAGCCCTTATATCTCCATTTTAACTAGTGTGATTTCACAATATAAAATTATCTTTGTTCCCTTAATAAACACACACCTCCATATCTCATACCATTTTCACAAAAATATAGCCTTCTTCTTATATAGTGTTCTTTTCTTTATATATTTTTAGTAATAATTACATAGAAAGTTGAATTTTTTGTTTTTCCATTTAAAATTTATTTTACATTTTATTTATTCAGGTATTCATTTATGTACTCAAGTCCCATTCCTTTAACCCACATCCATGGATTTCATAACCCGGCTTAAGCCACTTGAACTCCAAGGTTGTACTCTTAATTCTTAATTCTTATAAACCTTATGTTATAGTGAGAACCAAGGAGTAAGTAGTTGTGAAGTTTGAGATCAGCATTCTCTAGATTGGCAAATTTATAAATATATTTCATAATTTATAGAAACACATGCTTCCTTATAGTAAACATTTTCAAAGTAGCACAGTCCAAGTTTATTAATAGACCCAGATGTTTTTAGTTTCTGTATAGTAAGCCAAAAGTTGACAACTGATGTATACTAACTAATGATCACATAGTTTACCTTATTTGGAAATGATCTGGAAATTGAATGATTTCCATCACTTGTTAAGACAACTGGTAAAGTTTCAAGTAGTAAAAAATATTGGAGAAACTAAGAAAACTTGCTCAAATTTTCAACTAGAATGTTTTCTTGCACATATGTCTATTTAAACGTTTTGCTCCCAGCAATTTAATATATGTTGGTGTTTATTAAGCATGTATACCTGATGAGGAAACTTTGTATTTTTTAAATTATATTACATTCCTGGGACCTACTGAAACTGTAGTTCACTGAAGTATTAAGCAAGCGTTTATAGGGTGATGTGGGCTTAGCACGGGCAACTCCATTTGGTGCCTGTTGTCTCTTGATACGAGTCACTAACACTTCATGAGACAGTGGCAGCCATAAGGCACTTTTCATGTTGACAGTTTTCATAACAGAGATAAGATTAGTTTAGTTCCTTAATAACCCAGGAATAGTGACATGCCTGTATTATCCAAATCTTATAACTCTTCCTATTTTAACAAACCAGCAAACTTAACATAGCTTTTATTTACCATAAATTTCCCCAGATTATGGCACCTTGAAAAACCTTGGGGTTAGAGTTTTAAAGATCTGAAGTTGTAGGATTTTAATTTTTGTTAAAATTTTAAGTCAAACATTGATTTGGCAGTGCCGCCAGTTAAAAATATCATATATGTACATAGCATGCATGCACACACAGAACATAAAAACCGATGCCTGCAGATCTCATGGCTTTTAGTGACTATTTTAGCCGTGAGGCAGTTATGATACAAAAGCTCTTTAGTTTATAAAAGAACATGTGCTTCTATTGACCAGATTTCCACAGATCCAGGGAGCAGAATTTGAGCAAGGGAGGTATTGCCAAACAGGGACATGCTTCTAAAGTCACAGGAAGATGACCCAGTCATCCACTGGGAGGTACTCTTTCCACCTGGGCAACTGCAGAGAAGCACTTTTCAAAAGAAAACAAAAATGACTATTGTACTTATTTTTCCTTTTAAGAAAACTTCCTGGAAGCCTACATTTCAAAAGAGACATTCCAGGTTAGATAGTATCTGTGGTACAAAGCCTTGGGTTAGTAAGGCATGGAACTGTCTCTAGAGTTATATTTCTTGTTTGTCAAACCAGAATTGTAGGCTCTGGAAAGTATTTTGTTTTCCTCTGGGTATATGTAATTGAAGGGGAAAAGTACAAAAGAAAAATTCTGTCAGGAGTTGTACATCAGTTTCCAAAATGCCCCAAATTTGGAACTTATGGCAAGCATAAAGAAAATCCTTTCTAAATCTTGTCAGTTTTTAGCCATGAACCCAAAGTCATCATCCAAAGTGTACAAAGGGTATATTATTAACCCATGTTACAGGGATAATCCTAAGGAAAATCAAGTGAATTTGCCTGAGGACTTGCAATCTAACCTGACTCTGCCAGTTCAGCTGATCTGGGTCCCACATTGAAGATGAAGATTTTAAAAGAAACTTGCCATTTACAAAAATGTGGTTGTACCTAGAAGCCATTTGATAAGTGAAATATATCAGACAGGGATAAACTTGTCATGTGATTTCACTCATTTCTGTAAGAAAAGAAAGAAAAAAACATAACCAACAAGACAAAAACAAGTTCTTAGACTCTGAGAAAGGATTGGTCTTTACCAAGGAGGAAGTGCTTTGGGGGCGGTGTAATAGGTAAAGGGGATCAATTAAATGGTGAAGGTAGGACAGTAGATTTTTCCTGGTGATTCTGACTGAGTGCAGTCAGATGCAGGAGTATAATGGATACACCTAAAACTTATTTAATGTAATGAATGTGGTGGTATTTTGTTACTTCAATAAAAGGTTTAAAAAAGTGATCTTCTATCTCAGCTGCAGTTACCGTTGTGTCTAGTCTTTGCCACTGGTGCCTGGGCTTCTTTTGCATCCCTCTATTTTTGTGGACAGAATTTTTCAGGGCTTTTATACCTTATCAACCATTTTAAGAAAATTTTTGAGTGCACGATCTTCTCTTTATATTTGTCTTGTTGTAGTATTTTCCTACTTTTATATTTAGTATCACATTTCTGGGACATCTTCTTTCTTCCTATTGTTTGGAGGATTAGCTCATTTATTGTCACACTTTTTAAAGAAAGGATGGGATAAAAGGGAAGAAGAAGAAACATCTTTTATTTATTTATTTATTTGGACTTTCACTCCATTCTCAGGTCTTGAACCCAGGTCCTTGGTTTACATGGTCCACACATCAGTGTCTCAGTCACCTGAGCCACCAGTGCTTGTTGTAGTCACCCATTTCCTATATAATTATTTTGGGTAATGGATTTCTTGGTACCACCGTTTAGTTTCACTCCATAATTTTTGGTGTACGTATACTTTTAATGAATTGTAAATATTGAGACTACTCATCATTGTGTCTTGATTGACTAATAAATTTTCTAATGTCCCAAATTTATATATTTTTATTGGTTACTAAATTTACACTGTATTTAAAATACATGATTGGATAAAAGTAATTATTGCTATTTGCTGATATGTGATTAATCATCTTCTCTAATAAATGTTTTATGTGCCCCAGGTGAGAATACCTATTGCTTTGAATTTTGGGTTGCAGTGTTCTAATAATGTCACTAGTTGATTGTATGATTCAAATGTGTCTTTGCGTAGGCATGTATGTTTGATAGAATTTGGAAAAAGTCAGTTAAAATAGTTAGTTGTGGACAATAATGGACATCCAGAGTGATATGTGGATAACTGGTAACCATACTGAGTAAAACATCATACTTACTCTCAAAAATCATGACATGTTCTAAATAAATCAACAATTAAATACCAAGTCTTTTGCCCATTTAAAATCAGTTTTTTTGTATTAAGATATTGAATTGTGTTATTTTCTAATATATTTTGGATATTAATCTCTGATCAACTGTATGGAGGGGGGAGGAAATGAGTGGAGGTTGGTAAAACTGGACACTTTCAGTCATGAGATAGATAAGTTCTGAGGATCTAATGTGTAATATTGTGACTATGGTAGATTATTGCATAACTGACATTGTCTAAAAGTGTATACAATGAAATTTTGCACCTATGAAAAACATAAAAATGTCATATTGAAACCACTAGAGGATCGCCAGTGGAGCTGGTATAGCTAATGAAGAAAAGATTCAAGCATTTGAACTTAGTCTCCAACAAAATACTCTAATAGAGCAAATACACTTGAATGTTTGTATCTAAACAAAGCTATATGTGTAATATAAACAAAACATAAATTGCTAATAAAGAGTATATGAACCTAATACAAACCCTGGACCCTAGGATGTATGTGGGATTGTTCTCAGGTGTACTAGGACCACTAGACCACCAGACCACCAGGGCGCACCCCAGATGTGTTTTTATATCAACTATGATCTCTTTGAACCTTAGAGTTGAGTATATACATACACATTTTATTATAAAATATTTATACTCGATACACCCGTCTTACTTTGTCTTTTCTGTTTTCACATTTCCAGGCCTCCTTAATCCAGTAATTTTGACAGACTCATTTGATTTAATGGTTTCCCTTTTCTTTGAATGTCATTCACTCCTTCAAAGTTATAAACATGTCTGGACATCTTGTCAATAATTTTTAGTGCCTAAATTGTGACGCTTGCTAAGAGGTGTTTCCATTTGATTCTCGGTGTCTTCAGTGCTTTCCTAAATGTTTAAAAGCTCCATTGCTGTTCAGCATTCATGGGTGTTTTCACCTAGTACCAGTTCTTTCTGCTCCACCTCTGGACTCATCTGGGCTCTAGGAGCACTGGGCCTTTCAGGAAGAGAATTAGAAATACCTGGAATCACAGACCATAATCTAGACTCATAGTGCATTTGTAATTGTTCCTCATGAATACAGGTGGGTGGAATAATAATTTGGGTAGATAATTTTGAGAAAATTGAACATATTGATTTACATGATCAGGAGTTCAGGTGAGTTTTCAAATATTACCTCACATGTGAAAACTTTTACTTCCATTTCACCCTCAACTTAGTATTTCTGACTTTGTGATGTTCTTCCTAAACTTTCGCCCCTCCCCCGCATGCCCTCCATGCCTTGCTTGTGTTCCTTATCTTTGGGTATCATCCCTGGTGTCTCTCCATCTATAAAGACTTGTGTTCTTGATTCACGTACTTACTCTCAGTGATTTATCTCCCAGGAGGTGAAGGGAAGCACTGAGTGTGGTCCATAGATATAATAGACTCCCCTGGAGGAAATGATTGTCTGGATGGGACCTGAAGTGAGAGTGGATGTAAGTGGACTCACTCAGTTAAAGACAAAGGGTGGAAGGAGGCAGCCTTTCATAGGATGGGCCTTCAGGTGGGCTGATGCCAGGCTGGATGGGGGGACAGTGTCAGGATGAGGAGGGTTGAGGACTGAGGTAACCCTCACCCTCTGACTGGGTCAGGTTGAGGAGCTTCATTAGCCCCTGGGAGACTGCAGGCTGTGGAGGAACACAGCCCACAGAGGAAAAGGCATCTGCAAGTGGTTTTCATTCAAACATCTCAAGTACTTTAAAGTGTTTTCATAATTTTACTGCCATGTCATGCCCCATTCTTGAGTTTCTAAACTATAAAGTACTATGACAATATTTATTCACCTTAGATTTGTGCTCTGATAAAGACCATTTTCTGTGGAATTCTGTTGCAACATTAGAGGCCTTGGGCTTGGGCTGGAGTGTCTGTAATCAAATAGGGACGGGTAGTGTGCATATGTCCTCCCTGAGGCTGTTGTTCATGTGACAAAGCCTCATTCCCTACTCTCCCCTGACCCCGAGGACACCATAAGAATGGAACTGACCATGTAGAATCAGAGTCCAAGTGGTGTGGGGCTCTGAGCCTGCTCTTCCCTCCCTCTGAGCGTTCCCCAACCTCTACCCAGCTCAGGAAATCATGGCTTCAATATGGGAAGGAAGGTGTGGATCATATAAGCCCCAGTTTGGTGACTCTTTCAGTAGACAAATGGCAGGGTTCCAGTGTCCAGGCACTGAGCTCAGATTCCCTGTCTTTCTGTCACACATCTGGTCTCTCTACCGTTCTCAGAGGATGGGCTCCTCAAACTTTTGCAGAGGGACAGGTTTCCCCTCTTTCCCTGCCCCTTCCCGAATCAGCAGGACCTTGGAAAGTCGGTTCTTTCCTTCAGGTCATTCACAATCGAGCCCAGGACCTGGACATGAGAGAGTCACACACCAACCCTCCTGGGACAGAAGAGACTGTCCCAAGAGTGTTGGTTCTTAGTGGAGTTGGAGAGACAAGGTGTCCTCATTACCCATGTCAGATTGTTGCCAGCCTGCTGTGATCAGCCATCTTGGGTGAGGTTGTACCAGGTTGGCTGAGGATGTCCAACTGGAGCAGTCAGGTCACCTCTCAGCATCTCCCTGTCACTTCTGTGTGTGTTGTGCCTCCTCACCTGCATGGGTGAAAGTTAGGGACTTTCTGAAACTCAGAGTTCTCTTTTCTACAATATCTTTTTTTCTTTTAAAGGAAAGGTGCAGGCATGAATGAAGGTGAGCAGAGACAGACAGACAGGAAGAGGAGGAAGCATTTTATTTATTTAGTTGTTCCTCTAACTGCATCCTTGGGATGTATATGTTGACTGAATTTGGCAGACTTAGCTCTTAAGCCACTGGGTGTGCCATATCTTTAATATTTGGTTAATGGTTGTGGTAACTAAATTTGGCATTAATGGGATTTTTTGAATTTGATTTATTTGTAGATTTCTCTTTGTTTTCAGGTTTTAGTATTTGAAGGCTCAAGAGATGAATTTCTTCTTTTGAATATGAGAAAGAATAGTTGAGTGTTTTTAGTTTTTTAAAATATACTTTTTTTAAAGAGTCGTTTTATTTTCATAATAAAAGTAAAATGAAAGTACCCTGCCCCACCTATACCAGCCACCTCAGTGATCAAAATCCCTGCCCCACCTATACCAGCCACCTCAGTGATCAAAATCCCTCACCAGTGGGTAGGGTACTTTGCTTCCAGGTGAGGAGCCCTCAAACACTTCGTAATCACCCAGTACCGTAGTTTGCATTGCAATTCATGGTGGGTGGTAATCATCCTGTCAGTTTGGACTCGTGTGTTGCAACAGTCTTGCTGGTAAGCTCAACTCCTCACCATGAGCAAGGGCAGCGTGTGTGTGTGTGTGTGTGTGTGTGTGTGTGTGTGTGTGTGTTTAAAGGAAAGGTGCAGGCAGGAATGAAGGTGAGCAGAACCAGGCAGGCAGAAAGAGAGAGAACGGAGGAAGAAGCACTCCCTTTATTTAGTTGTATATATTACATTTTACCATATTTCCTTGAGACAAAAATGGGACATGGCAAAACAGGACAGGTTTATGCTCTGGTGACTGTAGGGAGTAGAGGAGGAAGAGCAATCTGAGCAGGGGCAGAGCAGCCAGGCCAGCAACAAGTAAGTACTGTGGTATGAAGATCTGTGATCTGGGAGGACTTCATACACACAGGCAGGAGCAGTGCAAGGAATTTTGGTGCCTTAGGTGAACACCAAATTTGGTGCCACTATAAGCCCTGCTGTAAATGTCCTTTCTAAAATACATGCCCTTAATCCTCCCAGTACCAGAAATGCCCAGTAACTCCCATAGTGTCAGAGATAACCCTCAGAGTGCCAAAAATAAACCCCATAGGACTTATTTCTGGCTTGACCATGCTGTAGTGTTCTGCTCCCTTTGAAGAAACAGGTGTGTGGGATGGGGAGAAATCCTCTTCCCATGTGGCTCCTTTTTACTCATGGGTGTGGGAATAGCAATAGCAGCTGGGGCCCCCACAATCAGTGCTGGCAGCTCCATCTTTAATGTGGGGCAAAAGGGGCAGCTACTTTTTTGGGCCCCTCTACAGACTGGGTCTGGGGTACCTTAGCTACCCCTTTTGCCCCACATTAATGATGGCCCTGGTTCATTAAAAATGGGACGAAATTGATGTTTATCTTAAAACAACAGGACTGTCAGGAAATACGAAAATATGAAAAAATATGAAAAAACTGTCCTATTTAAAATGGTACATATGATTGGCCTAGTTGTGCATCCATCTTAGTTGCTCATCCTGACCCCAGACCTAGAACCTGGGTCCTTGGCATGTGTATGGATAGTGCTCTTGACTAAAGGCAACTGACCAAGCAACTACTCCACCAGGGTGCACTGTGTGTTTTTTAACTTCAGAGGTCTAAATTGCCTGTTTATCTGTCCAATCAACATATTGCTCTGCTCTTTAATCCTGCTCCAAAGTTCAATTGCAAGTTCAAATCTCAGCCAGGATGAACTCCTTGCTGTTCAAGGTCATGTGGGCAAGTTCCAGCTTTCTTATACCTAAGGCATAATCACCTCTTTTCCTCATCAGATCAAACTTACTTGTCTACCTTAATATGAAACTTGTCAGCTACCTGCTGCATCTGTCTTTCCCGAGGCTGCATATGGACATGAAGACCCCTCTAGAGCACTCACCGCTTATTACTGCATTGTAGCCTCTCCTTCAGCAGTAGTTATTGCACCGCCTTTTGAGCCGGTCTTCTTAGAGGGACCAGTGGAAGATGCTGTTCAGTGCTTCTCAGTGTACCCTCATCTCGATTATAGCTATCTTTTCTAATATATGTTATTCATTCTTGGTTATAAATAACATTTCTGTGGTCAATACTTGGTGCCCCAAATATGACACTTGCTAATTGGGGTCTCCTGTCTGTTTTCAAATTTTTTAGAATTGTTGATCAACATTTGTTGATATGTTAAAAAACTACCAATTTCTATTGCTCCACACCCTGGACTTACCTGTGCTCTAGGAGAACTGGTCCTTTAGGAAGAGAATTAGAAGTAAATGGAATCACAGATCACTGTCTAGACTCATGCTGCCTTAAATTTTTTCATTAGTACAGAGGGGCTGGATAATAACTTGGTAGATTACTTTGAGAAAATTAAATATTCTTTTATGATCAGGAGTACAGATGAATTTTTCAAATTTATCTCAAATGTGAAAACTTGCTTTCGATGTAACCCTGAATTTAATCTTTTTGACTTTGTCAGGTGCCTAGAAACCTTTTGTCCCTCCCCAGTGTGCTCAATGCATCTCTTCTCTCTCTGTCCCTCCTGTGTGTCCTTTACTTCTACTCAGTAGATGATTCAGAGGGACAAGAGGAAGTGGGGGAGGATTTGCATTAGTGGGAAGGAAAGCGAGGCTGTGCGGGTGATGGAGGTAGTGGTATATGTGGAAGCACCTGAGCTCAAGCAAGAGGAACTTAGGTTTCCATCCTCAGGTGTGTTTATTGAATACCAGGTGAGTCAGGGGAAGAAGAGAATCTGAGGAGATGTGAGGTTCTGTTGTTTCTGGAACTGAACAGACCTTGACTTACTGATGCTGTGGTACCTAGATGTTGGGTCATCCCGATTCACACTAAAACATCTGATTATTTGTTCCTTCTGACTACTGAAGTCCCTCAAGTTGCTGCACATGACCCCTTGGTGATTCCCACCTACTGGGGCTCAAATTTTCCATCGGTCAGGTCCCAGCCCAGGGTTGGGCAGCAGGGGCAGCCTGGAAGAGCTACTCAGTCTATGTGTCCCACAGGGAGACATTGTCTCTCAGCTGGAGTCAGATATTTGTGCTGGGACCCTGCCCATCTGCCCCACTCATCCAGCAGGGACCTTGTCTCTTTATCAGGGTTTAAAGTTGCACTTCCCAGCCCTCTATATCCCCAAAGCAGCTGTTTTCCTCCATAATCATGCAGGACACACCCCTGCTTGTGTGCCTGAGTCATTTTTGGGGTGATAGTAGAACCTCATTTAGAGAGAGACCTTGCATTGTGTGTGCCCCTTATTGTTGAGTATCATCCCAGAGAATCCCTTGGTCTACTGTGGACTGATGTCCTTGATTTACATACTTACCCCTGAGGAGATATCTCCCAGGAAGACTGAGGTGAAGGGGGAGTCTTTAGATGCGAGTGGAATCGCCCTAAAGACTGTGCCTTCCTTCGCTGTGTGCTGCTTGACCCAGAGTCTCAGCCTGAATCCTGGACACTCCAAACCCTCTCCTCTCACCTCTGATCATGTGTCTTTGGGCAGATAGTATTTTGTCCAATGCATTTCAACTTGATGATAACACCACATGGGTATAGGTGTCCTCTCTATTTGGTTAGTCCACATCAGAGTGTAGTCCTATCCATACCTTCCCCTGGAAGAGGGAGAGAACTGTTATTCCCAGAGGTTATTGTGTGCTCTCGCCCTTTGTCATGGGACCACTGCATGAAGGACTTAAATTCCTTTTATGTGGAGATGGAATATCTGAGACGAAGAAAACATGGGAAAGAGACTGGAATATGACCTAGAGGCAAAAATATTGCACCGTTTGTTCACAGTTCTGTGAATTTATTGACTCAATTCAAGTTTCTAAGACCTTTCCATCCTTATTGTTCATGACAATTTGAGAAATTAAATGCATTATCACAATGACATAGGTAAGGAAGATTATATTTAAAATTTAATAAGTTACAAGATGTGGTAAGGGTCATGCTAGGAGCACTGTAATGTGGGTGGGGTCACTTTTCTTGGAACTGACTGAGTTGGAGACTTCACACTGATAATCCCCAGCATCCTCCCTCTTAACGGGGTTTATTTTGAGGATAATGCTGTCTTTGGACAGCACCATCCTGTCTGTGAGCTGCAGATTCTCTCCATTGAAGAACCACAGGATGGTGTTGTTACTCTCATTAATCATGCAGATCATGAGCAGGGAATCATTCTCTGTGACTGTGGATTTGATGGCTACTACCGATGGCTGTAGCAGTGGTTCTGTGGAGAAGCAAAAGAGGAGACTGAGTGTGTGACTGGGTCGACAATCCCTCCTTAGACCTAAGTCTGGTAATGTTCACCCTCCTGAAATCTGCCTGAGGTCCATGTCTTGTCTATCTCACTGTAAGGAGAGGACTGAAATCTGTCTGACCCCCAGATTAGCCCAGACTGTCCTCTGCACCTCTTTCCAATATCAACACCAGGAAACTCTTCTGAGCCTGCGTGTTCAGCAACATCTTCATGGTTAAATTGGCCTCCCATGGATTTTTATGTAGTCCTTTTCTAGAAGTTCATGAGATTTATATAAGAACAAGCCCTATTCATCATATGCCTGTGAGTTTATTTTGCATAAGGCAAGATTGCAGGTCTTGTACCTCTCTCAACCAGAGGAGATTTTCATGAGTTAGAATGCATACACTTGTTGTTAAACGATTTCTAGGCAGGCCCCCAAGATGGCCCAACATAGTCTTCATGATCTTAGTACCCAAAAGCTTCTAATCTAAAGGATCTCTTGTTTATTTGTTTTTATTACAGTAACTTTTATTTTACACATTAAAATAAACTCATATGTGTAGGTTCCCTATATGTGCAGTTTCTCTTATTTCTTAAAATATGTCAACACCTTGCCCTCCACCACATCACCAAGTATTCTTCACCATTGACTGGTGGGCTCTGCCATCACTTGTCCCACCCCCCACCCCATTCCCTATTGGTAACCTCACTTCTATTTCAAGTGCCCAAGTTTTATTTCATCTGTTCCTTTGTTTTGTCTATTCACATTCCACCTATGAGTGAGGTCATCTGGTATCTATCTTTCTTCTTTTGACTTATTTCACTTAGCATAATCGCCTCCGGATCCATCCATGTTGATTCATATGATAGGATTTAATCTCTTCTAAGGTCTATGTAGCATTCCATTGTGTATATGTACCACATTTTTATTCGTTTAAATGGTATCTCTTTTAAAGAGGACTTTAACTTCTATATCTGAGGATTGAATGTTATGGTAAGTTAAATCTGTAATGAGACATGTTTACTATATTAATAAATGTGTGGTACTCTTAGGTTTATAAAGGAATTACTGCAGCATGATAAAATACTTACATGAAATGCCCAAATCTAACATCATGCTCAGTGGTGAGAAACTCAAAATATTCCTCTAACATAAAGAATAAAAAGAATGCCACTTTCATTACTTCTGTTTAACATATTACAAGAAATCCTGACTAGGACAGTTAAGCAAATAAATAGAACATATACTAATTGGATATAATAAGATGTTTTGTTTGTTGATGTGCTAAACATATATAAAGAAGTCTTTAAATATTCCAACAAAAATTAGAACTAAAACAAAATTGACAATGCTGCAGAAAACTGTATAAACATGAAAAATTCAGTTGTGATTCTATGTAATCATAAATGATACAAAATATATTAAGAATATAATTCCTTTAATGATACATTAAAAAATTAGAATTCATTAGGAAATTACCTAACCAAGGTTGCACACACACATGGAATCTCCAGAACACTGCTGAAGGAAGTTTAAGACACAAATTGGAAAACAGTATTATTAAGTTGAGAATGCTATACAGAGAGACAGATTCCAAGTAAGAGTGTCATAACCCAAGTGACAGTGACACATTTATTTAGAAATAGGAAAATACTAAAAGTCATATGAAATCTCAAGGGATACCAAACAGCTAAAATAATCTGAAAAAAAAGACAAAGTAGGAGAAAACATACATTCTTACTGAAACCCTATACAAAGCTGCAGCAATCATGTGGTCTCAGACACACAGACCAATGGAATAGAACAGAGATCCTGATAAGCCCTTCGATTCATGGTCACTTGATTTTCAACAAGATTGATCGGCAGATCACCTTTGGGGAAGGATAGTCACTCCCTGTATGACTGAAAAAGCTAGATCTCCATAAACAAACAATTGAAGTTGGACCCGGTGGTGCACCCAGGTAGCTAAGTGTTAAGCCTTTGCCTGGGACACAGTCCACATATAGCAAAGGACCTGGACCAGGGAGAACAACTAAATGAAAATATGCCTCCTCCTCCTTCTTTATGCTGTGTGTCTTCGTTCTTGCCTGCTTACTTTCCTAAAAAATGTGGGGGATATTTCAAGGCATTGGATTTGACAGTCATGTTTTGAGATGACACCGAAATATAGAGACCAGGAAAAAAATTATTGAATTGGACTAAATTAAATAAAATATGAGAATAAAGAACATATCAAAAGTGCAAACAAGCATATCATGAATGGGAGAAAACACTGGTAAGTCCTATAATGATACAGGAATATAAAAAGATGTCTGCTACTCAAATGAAAGAAACACTTAAACTTAAGAATAGCTTTTCAGTTTGCATTTTCAAAATCCCTTCCCATAAATTGTGTTTTTTGGTACAAAGAGAAGTCCATCCTGACATTCCAGGTTGGACATATGTCACCAAGAGAGATGAGAAGAGGAAGTTGGGCAATAGAAACAAGGGTGTGGGATGTAACTGACTGCCTGGCTGGGGGACTGGGTATTGAAGCAGAAGTGACACACAGAGACACCAGGAGTGAGTCTAGTGGTCGCTTTAGTACTGTGCTGAAGACCATGTGGTGGGGCAGTTGCACCTAGGTGTTCAATGGTGAGTGATAAAAGAATGTGACTTGTAAAGGGTAGAGCAGTTTCAAGGAAGGATCTAGAAATGAGTGCAGGGACAGCCAGGAGCTAGCTTGTTTAGAGAAGAAACATCTCTCTGGTTTTCCATGTCTCTCTCCCATTGCTGAGGGCAGGGAGGACCATGCTGATCTTCCCTGAAACACTCATAGAATATAGCAGATACAGAAGGGTGACTTGTGGAAAGGCAAACTTTTGTCATTTACACTCCAGTGTTAGTGACACAAGCATCAGAGAGAAACATCAGTGATTTCTATTCAGTGCAGGGAGATTTGGACTGTGTTCTTGACAGAGATCTTGGCATTCTGGCCTCTGCCTCTGATGGTTAAACAATTTATTTCTAGAGTCAGCACAGATGAATTTCCACTTGGTCTCATTCTCTTACTATAATCTCTCTCTTTGAACCTGGGGACACCTAAACATAAAGGAAGTGATCAGCTGTCTCACGGTCCAAGATGCATTGTCAGGTCTATACAGTTGAGGAGAGGATGTGGGAGCTTCCCACATGAGCAGCAAGCCATTATTTTCTTCATGAGAGTTGCTCCCTGAGCTTATCACTGTGAAGGAGAAGCTACTGGGAGCATCTTACTCCAGCTTCTCCTTTCTGGGGACACTGACATTCCTTAGAGACTCCTAAGTCACCCAGGGCAGGAGGGTCATGACCTCAGGACTCTGTGTGTACAACCACGTTCTCAGGTGAAGGACTAGGCTCTGTCCCTGTCTAGCTGTGGTTCATAGGTCTGAGTCCTGACTAGTGACCACCTCCCAGTCACCCTGCCATGGTGCCAAGACCCAACCCTCCACAGGTTTCCCAGGGTCACAGGCATCAGGATATTTAGGGAAGGGGTCTGGACTTGGACTTCTCTGTGAGGATCCCAGAGGGACCTCAGCCCAGCCCCTAATCAAGCCCTTACAGGGTCCTCCTCATAGTCACTGTCCTAGGGATGTTCTGAGGGCTGGACTGAGATTGATATGTCCCTGCGGAGTTCTCCCCTCGGTTTTTCCTTCACTCTGCAGTAGGCTGACCATAATTTCTTGAGGCAAAAATGGGACATTGGGATGACAAAATAGGATGTTGCTATGCACTGGCAGTTTAAGTGAGAGAAGGTAGAGCAGTTTGAGCCGGAGCACATCAGCCAGGCCAGCAAGTAAATACTATTCAATGCCAGCAAGCAATTGCATAGTAACAGCCTGTGGTCCTGTCCTGCAGAACTTCATACAGACAGCCAGGACAAGTGCAAAGGATTTTGGCACCTTAGGTGAAACCAAATTTGGTGCCCTTACATGCCCTACCCTAAATGTCCTGCCTAAAACGTATGCCTCTTTAAACATCCCAGTGCAGAAATGTCCAGTAACCCCAGGTGGTGCCAGAGGTAATCCCAATAATGCCAGAAATAGCCCCAGTGGTACTTACCGTGTTTTCTGCTCCTTTGCAGAAACAGGCACACGTGGGGGTGGCGGAACCCACTGTGATCAGCACCATCAGGGGCTGTCTCTAATGAAGGGCAAAAGGGGCAGCTGCTTTTGGACCCCTCAACGAATAGGGCTTCAGGCAGCTCAACTGCCCCTTTTGCCCTGTGTTTAAGATGACTCTGGTTTATTAAAAATGGGGAAAAATTGATGTTTGTATTAAAACAATGGGATGTTTGGGGAATATGAAAAAAAGGTACTGTCCCATTTAAAATGATACGTATGGCCAGCCTACTTGTCAGGGAATGTGTCATTATCTGAATTTGTTCCTGTGAAGTTGTCTTTGCTCTTTGTATCCCTGACTAAATGCTAAGACTGCACATGGTGCATAATTAAGGAGCTGTGGCCCAGTCCAGGACTTTCCTTCCTGTGTGAAGTAGAATTTACCCACCAACATCCAGTCAGAGAGAACCCCTTACCGTACAGATGGAGCTGTGCAGTTATTTCTGTAGTTTGGAGATTACTCTTAAAGGTTTGTAGGGTGTAGGTTCCTGTGTCAGCTTGAGTGATGTTCTTGATCAGCAGGGATCCATCAGATAAAATTGTCTCTCGACCGCTGTATGCAGGCCCTGTTGTTGTCTCTTGAGCAGATCTGGTGTATGCTAAAATCTGATGTTTGGGACTGAGGCATTCCCCTTTGTACCACATATACCCATAAAGCTTCTTTGGCAGCTTGTGGACAAAGAAAATAAATTTCTTTACCTGGCTATCACTGAAGCGCACTGGTTCAATAGAGAGCTGGGCAGTGGTGGGTGGGCTCCAGAAGCTGAAGAGAGAAACTAGAGGAAAGGGGGAGAGAGCCATCAATATTTGGAGCATTATTGGGATAGAACTATCAGGCTCTGGAGACCGAGCAAGTCTCGATCTCTCTCCGGGTGTCCGTGTGTGTCTCCTACTAGTTTGTCAGCATCATGACCTCCATACTTCACTGCCTCTGACCTCGTATTTTTTTTTCTTTTCAAATGCTCTTCTCAGGTCTGCCCAGCTCATTCCCTCACTGCCCTCAGGTCCCTGCTCACACCCAGGCATCCTTGGGAGTTGCCTCCCCTGACATCATCTCTAGGACCCTCTGTCTTCGTTGTGACATTTCTCTGCTCTGTTGCCTTCATCACTCTTGTTGGTAGCTGACATCACCTTCTAGATCTCACTGTTGTTTGTCTCCCCAGACAGTGCCATGAGGAGGACTGGAACTTGCCTGATCTTGTTTTATTCCCAGTGGAGAGACAGGCTGCAAACACCTGTACATGAATGAATAGTGTCCCAGGGCATTCACATTGGGGTGTGTCTTTGACAATTTCTTGGGGTGCTAACGACCCAGTTTTGTGCCCTACTGGCTTTCCTCTGGACTGAAACCCTGACATAAATTGTGCTTATTGCCACTAATTTTCAAAAACTACTCAATGAGAACTACCTTGGAGCACAAATATCACGTGAGGTTTTGAGATCCCCACCTACTTCAGGTCATGAGACCATCCAGTGCAGAGCCACCATCTACCTACTGCCTACTTGCTTGTCCTCTCCCCTCAGGTCCAAAGAATTCCTGTTTCTTTTCAGAGCCCTGTCCTCCTAGGAGACCCCACCAGTCCCTGTTGTTTCCTTCCCACCCACTATCAGGATGGACCCCTCTCACCTGACAGGAGCAGTCCGAGCCCCTTCCAGGGGCTACACCCTCTAATTGCAGGGGCTGAGGGTGGCACCATGGGGTCTGCTATGCTCTGTCCTCCTCTGAGAGAAGAGCTGGATCCAGAAATGCTCCCAGCACTGTTGCTCTTGATGTGTCCGCTGTGAGGTGCTGCCTCCTCTGTGCTGAGCTTCCCTCTGTGGCAGAAGAACTATGTCTTGAGGACCAGGGCGGGGTTTCTGCAGGAACCTCCCCCTGCCATCTCCCAGCATTCTGCCTCTTGGTCCTTCTTCCTGCTTTCTTTAGTCTACATTTGGCTCCATAGGGACTGTTTCAATCTCTGGGTTCATCAGCTGTGACTCGGCACAATACACACAGACACAAACACATCCACAGCTACACACTCACTCCCCTGGTTTGGACAAGCATAACCTGGGCTGTCCGTGTCCAGCACATTCCCTACAACTCCAGCTCATGTGCGCAGTAGCCTCCCCCACAGTACACTCTCATCCCTCTGACTTCATAGCAGAACCCCAGAGACTAAATCAGGAAATCCTGTCATAGGACGTCACTCCATATACATCTGAATCACCTGTGGAACTTTATGAAGATTGTGAGTGTCCAGGTGACACCTTAGAAATGCTGTTTCTGGAGCTGCCTAGATCACATGATGTCCAGCCAGGTGTGAGCCATGATGGGTGGACAGCCTCTCCCCTCTCCTGTGCACAGAGAGGGTCTGCAGGGACTGTAAACTGCAGACTCAGACTCATATGTCCTCTCCCTCCCTGACTTACCTGTGGCCCCCATCTTCTCAATGATGTTTACAGGCATCTATTGGTGAACTGCACAGGGTCCCCTGCAGGACAGCCCCTTAGAAGCCCAGGAGGAGTGATCAGGGACAGAACAGGTTCTAAGGGCTAGAGATGCTCATCAGACTAAGTCTGCAGTCTGATGGCTCATCTCTCCTAGTGATATTACCTCAGATCTGGGCTCAGGGTCCAGGGCCTGGTCAGACTTGACTGCGAAGAGGAAGGACAGGCAGTGCCAGGAGGGCCATCGGGGTGAAGTTCTCACCACTGAGAGGTCAGGGAGGTGTGGTCAGTGTCCTGGCTGCTCTTACGCGGTGCTCACTGTAGAGCTCTGTTCCATTCTGCCTTCCTCAAGGGTACAGGCCCCATGTTTGTGGCAGAACAGTGGTATGTGGACAATTCCTCAAGATGACAGTGCTGAGCGTCCTCACACACCTGCTCTGGACTCCAGTGTCTAGTCAGTCAAGTGTGTTTCTGCTGCTTCATCTTCCTTCTGCCCGTGACTTTCTCAGCTCTGGGATCGGCTCTGAGATCTCACAGAGAACAGGCTTGGTGTGGTCCCTGCAGAGCCCCATTGAGTGAGTCCTACAGGGTTAACTGTTAATGGAGGGTGGTCACTGGAGGCACTGAGTGTGGTTGTGGACATGACAGACTCCCTGGGGACATGCTCATCTGGCTGGGACCTGCAGTGAGAGTGGATGGGTGGACTCACTCAGCGACAGAGGGTGGAGGGAGGAGCAGCTGCAGATGATGGGATTTCAGGTGGGCAGACTCCTGGTTAGTGGAGGGACAATGTTTGGGGGTGAGGAGGGATGAGGACTGAGGTGACACATGAGGGTCACACCCTTTGATTAGGTCCAGCCTGAAGGTTGGGCAGCAGCACCTTGGAGGCTCCAGGCTGTGGCGCAGCTCTGCTGTACATGGTGGGCACAGCGGGACATGTAGAAGGAAGAGTCATCCAGCCACGTAGTTTACGTTCAGACATCGCAACCATTTTTCAGTTGTTCATATATGTTTTTCTCTGTATCATTAGATTAGTCATTCTAGACTTATTGGCTGTCACAATATTTCATTTATCTTAGATTTTTGCTCTGTTAAAGGCCATTTTTTCCCCACCATGCGGGATCCTTTACAACAGTCAAGGCCCTGGGGTGTCCCTGGAGTGTCTGAAATCA